>SSNS01000219.1:403933-447360 GCA_006937985.1 Aphyosemion australe
GCCAGAGTCCGCCCCATTCTCTCTCGGGCCAATACGGAGACGCTAATGCATGCTTTTATCACCAGCAGAATTGATTACTGCAATGCCCTGCTTTCTGGTCTTCCTAAAAAGAGAACTTCAGGCTTACAACTTTTACAAAACTCAGCAGCACGAGTCCTGATGAGGACCAGGAAGCGGGAGCACATCACTCCGGTTTTAGAATCGCTGCATTGGCTCCCCGTATGTTTCAGAATCGATTTTAAGGTTCTCTTAATGGTTTTTAAGTGTCTTAATGGTCTTGGGCCTTCTTATCTCTCAGAACTGCTTTTACCGTACAAACCCTCGCGGTCTCTGCGCTCCTCTGGCAGCCGTCTCCTTGTTATCCCTAAAGTCAGGACACACACCCACGGCGAGGCGTCCTTTCAGTACTACGGCCCTCGCCTCTGGAACAGGCTGCCGGAGGACCTCAGGGCTGCAGAGAACGTTCATGTTTTTAAGAACAGGCTCAAGACCCACCTATTTAGCTTAGCTTTTAACTGATGATTTTTATCATCCACTGTTCATTTATTTATTTTTATTTATTTTATCCTATATGTTTTATTCAATCAGAGTTTTACTATCATTTAGAGATTCACCTTTTTAGCTTAGCTTTTATCTCATTATTTTTATTACTGATTTATTCCTTTTATTTATTTTATTTGTTCTATCAGAATTTTACTATCTTATATTTTAACCTTATTTTATCCTCTTCCGGTGTTTCCTCTGTGGGAGCCCTCTGCCCTGGGGGTGGTGGTCTGCTGTGGTGGCCTGGGTGGAGGTGGGGGTTTCCGCCCTCCCTCCCCTGGGCGCTTTGTGTTAGCGCCTCGGCTGCCGATGTGGATCTGCTGCTGTCGGGGCAGATGGCTCCATTGATGGCGTTTCCTAACTTAGATGGTCTAGCTCATCTGAACTCAGCCCAGTGTGTTACATTTTTATCATATATCCTTTAGCATGTGTTTCTGTGTGCATGTGTGTGTGTGTGTGTGTGTGTGTGTGGGTGGGTGTTTGACAATGATTTTAATGAGGGTTTTATTTTCTAAATTCCTCTACATTTCAGGGGAGAGAGGGATTATGGGAATTTGGGGTCATTTTAATTTGTAAAGCACTTTGAGTTACATTTATTGTATGAATTGTGCTATATAAATAAACTTTGATTGATTGATTGATGTCCTCCTGAGGAGGCAATGCAAATCAGGTGTGCACATAGAAAACATGCAGGACAGTGGGCCCTGAGGACCAGGGTTGGGGAACACTGATCTAAATCTCAAAAGTGTTTAGTTAGTTTTAGTCGATTAAAACTCAAAAAGGTTTTAGTCAGTTTTAGTCAGCTAAAATTCTAAAAGGTTTTAGTCGACAAAGAATTTTGTTTATAGGTTTACAAAAAATTAAACAGAGTATTAGTCTTAAATTAACCTTTAATAAATTATTTTGTATGTGAGACGTACTCTGAGCTACTGGAGTGAGTTTCATAACATCATCATTTACTTTAGGGCTATGGGACAATCTTAGCTGCCCCAGATTTTGTTCAGTAAAACAATAATCCCCAGATTGGTATCATTTTTTTTTTTACTTTATTGATAATCACTTTACTGTATATAATTTATTGATGCAGATCAGTGCATCATTCAGTAGATTTTCACAAAAGAAATTTATGATTTTCTTTCCTTAACAGAATGGACTCTTAGGGAGCATACATATTCTATACAATATTTAAATAGAAATAAAAATATTGTTTGTAATTTATTATTTGATTCATCAGGCCGCCAACTTGGTGTCTATAAATGTATATTCTGGCAAAGTCCACCTACTTAAATGCAGTAATGTTTTTCCATAAACCTGCAGTGTTGTGAGTTTTCATGAACCCACAGAAGTAATATAAATAACCCAGTTCTGCTCTTGAGCATCAACAGTGATGCTCATAAACATTTAGATGGGCTTAAACTATTCTGTTGGTTTTTAAAAGCAGGAACCCGTTATTAGGAACGATGGAGCAAAGAAAATAATCCTGACACACTGACTTTAAAACATTCGTCTGAAACGTGTTCAGATAAAACCTGTTAAAAATCGTCATTTTTTTTCATTTATTTGCCCAAAATCATGACTTTTTCAGGAAGCTCACGGATAAGAAACGTGTTAATGTCATGAATAGATTTAAAAGTAGCCTCGTCGCTCGCAGTTCTCATCATTTACTTCCTCAATGAGCAGCTGTGCACTCCTGCAGCAGGGAAGCGCTGAGCAGAGCTGAGTGAATTTGGCTTCCCACCCACATATTGTTAGTGCTACGTTTGTGCTGGATTTCTGATGTGGCGGGGGAGCTAACTTCACTCAGCTTCACTCGGGTTCACTCGGCTAGTCTGCCGAGGAGAGAGGAGAGAATGTCCGCTGCTGCTGCGGCTAGGACACAGACAGCAGCGCTGTTACGTTTAGCTTTTGTGAGACAGGCAGAAATGTGCATTTTGAGCTTAGTTTTCGTCTAGTCTCGTCTCGTTAACAAAACTCCCGAACGTCTCGTCATGTTTTAGTCACCAAAGAGCTATTTTTAGCTTGACAGCGTCTCGTTTTCGTTACGAAAAAAAGGGGCGTCAACTAAATCAATTCGTCATCGTTATCGTTGACGAAAACAACACTGCTCCTCTCCATAACCCCTGAATAGACTTTACCCGGGAGGCTCAGGAGTGGGAACCCCCTGTAGTTGGAACACACCCTGCGGCCCCCTTTTTAAATAGGGGGACCACCACCTCAGTCTGCCAATCCAGTGGAACTGCCCCCGATGTCCACGCGATATTGTAGAGCTGCATCAACCAACACAGCCCCACAGCATCCAAAGTCTTAAGGAACTCCGGGCGGATCTCATCCACCGCAAAGTCCCCATGCGGACCCCACTTCCTCACTGGAAGACGTGCCGGTGGGATTGAGTAGGTTTTGAAGTTTTCTGCCCACTAACCCACAATGTCCTGAGTTGAGGTCAGCAGCACATCATCCCCACTATAAACAGTATGGAAGACCTTGTCCATGGTCTCACCAAACTCCTCCCACGCCTGGGATTGTGCCTCAATGACCAGTTGGCATGCCGGTACCCATAAGCTGTTTCTGGAGTACCACAGGCCAAAAAGACTTGATAGGACTTCTTCAACTTGACAACATCAGTTTGGTGGTTGCTGCTGCAGCAGGCACCAATCACTCTGCAGCCGCAGCTCCAATCAGCCGCCTCCACAATGGGGGCACAGAACATGGATTACTCGAACTTTATAATTTATGCAGCTATGATTAAGATTAAAAATTTTCATTTTCCATTTATTTCTTTTCCATACATTAATGTTCAACTAAAGAAAAAAAGTTATTTAAATATTTAATCAGAAAATAAAAATGATTCCACTTGAACATTAAATAAGTGAAGTGAGGTATCTCACCAGTAGCTGCAGTGATGCTGACTCCAGAGCTCCAGATGTTCTCAAACACAGAGAACAGAGTGAATGTGTATTCAGTTCCAGCAGTGAGTGGTGCCACTATGTGAGTTACTGGTCCATCTCCATTTGGTCCATAATACATTATCTCTGCACCGTTAAACTGGAGAACAAATATGACAACATTGCTGACTTGATTCCACTGCAGAGTGATGCTGGTCTCATCTTGTCCTGATGATCTGAACCCATCTGGATTTTGAGGAGCTGAAACAAAATAAAAATACATTAAATCATTTAAAAGAGTCTGAGAGGTAATTTGACTTTTTAAAAGTGTCATCAGAGCTCCTTGTTGTGTTTTTTCATAACCAATATCCATCTGTTATTGATAGTAATAATGGAATTGTGCAGGAATTAGTTCAGGTAAGAATGAGACTGATGAGAAATAGTTTAAAATTAGTGAGGGATGTACAGTGCTTTCACAGTGTATCACTTTTCCCACATTTTTTATGCTACATCTTCATTCTAAAATGGTCTTTGCAAAAAGTATTTCTGAATATGATGCCAAAAGCTGTCTTTGGGCAGTTTCACTTGTTCCTCTTTGTCGCTTCTCTCAAGCTCCATCAGGTTGGATGGGAAATGTTGGGGCAGCCATTTTAGGATCTCTCCAGAGATGTTCAATCAAACTCAATTCTGGGCCTGGCTGGGACCCTCAGGACATTCACAGAGTTGTCCTGAAACTACTACTTTGATATCTTGGCTGTGTGTTTAGGGCAGTGGTTCTCAATTACTTTCGGTGAAGCCCCCCTTAGGATACATCGATTTTTTCGTGCCCCCCTCTCAGTGTATGTGTGTGTGTGTGTGTGTGTGTGGGGGGGGGTGCTGCACAATGTTCATTGTGTACAGTAAGATTGTTTTTATGGATATCTGGAATGTTAATTTCTGCTAGGAACAATATAATGATAGATATCTGAATACATATCCACTCTGAAATACATATTAAAACGGCTTGCCATATAAACGCGCTGATAGTTTGTCGACGAATGTCGGGCGGTGGGGGAAAGTGCGGGGAATGATCTTGATGCCAGAGCAGGGTTGGGCGATTAGACAAATTATTCAACCATGTATGATTGGCTGAGCCGTTCAACGGTTGTTTTTACAAGCGGCAATTTGTTTATTTATTTATTTGTCCGTGAGTAAGTGTGTTAATTATCCATGCAGGTGCGCAGATATTTTACCCGTTACCACAGAATCCATCGTGGAGGTAACATCATGAAGAGATTTCCATCAGAGCGTCTGCATTATTTTCCGCAACTGGCAGTGCGCACAAAGCGGCGTGCAAAGCGGACCTCAGAGCGCGTCTGACAGACTTGTGCACAAGAGCGCAAATGTCGAGAGCTTCTAGATATGGAAAGTGGAAACCCTTTTTCAGAGAGTCTGGTAGACTTCTGGTTATTTCTCATATCAATAACATAACCCGGTCTGCATACTTTCACCTACGAAACATAAATCGTCTCCGCCCTTCCCTTACCTCTAATGCTACAGCCATCCTAGTCAATAGTCTTGTCACTTCTCGTCTCGATTACTGCAACTCACTTCTGTATGGTCTCCCTAGCAAACTCACTCACAAACTGCAAATTGTTCAGAATTCAGCTGCACGTATCATTAGTAGAACTGACACCTTCCACCACATCACCCCGGTCCTTCAGCAGCTCCACTGGCTTCCTATTAAATTCAGATCCATCTTCAAAATTCTTTTGCTTGCATTCAAAGCTATACATAACATATCCCCACCATATATTACCAGCCTCATCACCATTGCTACCCCCTGCCGCCTACTCAGATCTTCCTCCTCCATCCATCTGGTAACTCCTTCATTCCGCCTCAGTACTATGGGGAACAGAGCTTTCAGCTGCTCTGCTCCTCGTCTCTGGAACTCCTTGCCCCCCGACATCAGGAACATTGACAACTTTCACCTTTTTAAATCCAGACTCAAAACCCACCTGTTCTTAAAGGCTTATGATTTATGATTTTATAGTGATTCTGGTTATTGTGTTTTTAGTCGTTTTTAGTTGTTTCTTTCTGTAAAGTGACCTTGGGTGACCTGAAAGGCGCTTCAAATTAAATGTATTATTATTATTATTATTTTGGAGAAATGTTTCCTGACTTTAAAACTCTGGTTGAAGTAGAACTCGTTACGCCCCACTAATTGAGAACCACTGGTTCTGCTGAAAGATGAACCATTGTCCCAGTATGAGGTCACAAGCGCTCTGTAGCAGTTTTTTATCCAGGATGTCTCTGTACATCACTGCATTCATCTTTCCCTCTATCCTGACTAGTTTCCCCAATTACTGCTGCTAAAAAACATCCCCACAGCATGCTACTGCCACCAACATGGATTACTGTACAGATGGCATTGGCCTAGTGATGAGCTCCTAACTGGTACCATACCATACCATACCGTTTTATTTATATAGCGCAATTTAAACACAGCATGTGAGCTGACCAAAGCGCTGCACAGGCAACAATCACAAAATAATGATATTAAAACAGGTACAGTTAAAAACAATCAATAAATATAGATAAAAGCAACCTAAAAGCAATTTAAAACAAAGGCAAAACAACAATAAAAATAGAAAATAAAAAGTCATTGTCCAAAAGCCAAAGAATAAAAGTGGGTCTTCAATCGTGACTTGAAGACAGCGACAGATGGTGATTGGCGAGTTTCAATGGGTAGAGCATTCCAGAGGACAGGGGCAGCATATACAAAAGCCCGCTCCCCCCTTGTTTTGTAGTTCATTTTTGGAGTGCAGAGAAGCAAGCGGTCTGCTGATCTCAGTTGGCGCACCGGCACATAGGGTGTGAGCAAGTCAGACAGATAAGATGGTGCAAGACCGTTCAGTGCTTTAAAAACAAAGAGCAGGATCTTAAATCGCACTCTGAAAGTCACGGGCAGCCAATGAAGATGCGCCAGAACCGGGGTGATATGGCTACGCCTGTGTGTGCTTGTTAAAAACCTTGCAGCAGCATTTTGTACCAACTGCAGCCTGTTCAGTGCCGTAGCAGGGGTGCCAATGAGGAGGGAGTTCGCATAGTCCAAACGGGAGGTGATAAATGCATGAATAACAGTTTCCAAATGGGACCGTTTCAGTATAGGTTTCAGGCGTTTTAAACGACGTAGTTGAAAGAAACATGATTTCACAACAGCATTTATTTGAGGGACCATTGAAAAACCGACATCCAACTTCACCCCAAGGCTAGTGACACTCTGTTTAAGGTCAAAACTTGGAAGATTTGGAACAGATGGTGTGCGAGATAGGTTCTTTGGGTCAAAAAGAATAGTCTCAGTCTTTGACTCATTGAGTTTTAGACAGTTTGCTGCCAACCACCCCTTCACATCAGCAAGGCAATCTGCAATTTGTAAGTCCATGTTAGGCCCATTCATCGCCAGGTAGATCTGAACGTCGTCAGCATAGATATGATAGCTGATGCCATACTGCTCAAAAATCTTTCCCAAAGGGAGAAGATAGACAGAAAATAGGAGGGGCCCCAGGACGGAACCTTGTGGCACCCCCCAGCTCAATGGAAGACAGGGGGANCACGGTTTCCCCCTCCCCTCAGGTTAAGAGTCTGGGTGTCATCCTCGATAGCTCTCTCTCGTTTCAGGCTCATATCAATAACATAACCCGGTCTCCATACTTTCACCTACGAAACATAAATCGTCTCCGCCCTTCCCTTACCTCTAATGCTACAGCTGTCCTAGTCAATAGTCTTGTCACTTCTCGTCTCGATTACTGCAACTCACTTCTGTATGGTCTCCCTAGCAAACTCACTCACAAACTGCAAATTGTTCAGAATTCAGCTGCACGTATCATTAGTAGAACTGACACCTTCCACCACATCACCCCGGTCCTTCAGCAGCTCCACTGGCTTCCTATTAAATTCAGATCCATCTTCAAAATTCTTTTGCTTGCATTCAAAGCTATACATAACATATCCCCACCATATATTACCAGCCTCATCACCATTGCTACCCCCTGCCGCCTACTCAGATCTTCCTCCTCCATCCATCTGGTAACTCCTTCATTCCGCCTCAGTACTATGGGGAACAGAGCTTTCAGCTGCTCTGCTCCTCGTCTCTGGAACTCCTTGCCCCCCGACATCAGGAACATTGACAACTTTCACCTTTTTAAATCCAGACTCAAAACCCACCTGTTCTTAAAGGCTTATGATTTATGATTTTATAGTGATTCTGGTTATTGTGTTTTTAGTCGTTTTTAGTTGTTTCTTTCTGTAAAGTGACCTTGGGTGACCTGAAAGGCGCTTCAAATTAAATGTATTATTATTATTATTATTTTGGAGAAATGTTTCCTGACTTTAAAACTCTGGTTGAAGTAGAACTCGTTACGCCCCACTAATTGAGAACCACTGGTTCTGCTGAAAGATGAACCATTGTCCCAGTATGAGGTCACAAGCGCTCTGTAGCAGTTTTTTATCCAGGATGTCTCTGTACATCACTGCATTCATCTTTCCCTCTATCCTGACTAGTTTCCCCAATTACTGCTGCTAAAAAACATCCCCACAGCATGCTACTGCCACCAACATGGATTACTGTACAGATGGCATTGGCCTAGTGATGAGCTCCTAACTGGTACCATACCATACCATACCGTTTTATTTATATAGCGCAATTTAAACACAGCATGTGAGCTGACCAAAGCGCTGCACAGGCAACAATCACAAAATAATGATATTAAAACAGGTACAGTTAAAAACAATCAATAAATATAGATAAAAGCAACCTAAAAGCAATTTAAAACAAAGGCAAAACAACAATAAAAATAGAAAATAAAAAGTCATTGTCCAAAAGCCAAAGAATAAAAGTGGGTCTTCAATCGTGACTTGAAGACAGCGACAGATGGTGATTGGCGAGTTTCAATGGGTAGAGCATTCCAGAGGACAGGGGCAGCATATACAAAAGCCCGCTCCCCCCTTGTTTTGTAGTTCATTTTTGGAGTGCAGAGAAGCAAGCGGTCTGCTGATCTCAGTTGGCGCACCGGCACATAGGGTGTGAGCAAGTCAGACAGATAAGATGGTGCAAGACCGTTCAGTGCTTTAAAAACAAAGAGCAGGATCTTAAATCGCACTCTGAAAGTCACGGGCAGCCAATGAAGATGCGCCAGAACCGGGGTGATATGGCTACGCCTGTGTGTGCTTGTTAAAAACCTTGCAGCAGCATTTTGTACCAACTGCAGCCTGTTCAGTGCCGTAGCAGGGGTGCCAATGAGGAGGGAGTTCACATAGTCCAAACGGGAGGTGATAAATGCATGAATAACAGTTTCCAAATGGGACCGTTTCAGTATAGGTTTCAGGCGTTTTAAACGACGTAGTTGAAAGAAACATGATTTCACAACAGCATTTATTTGAGGGACCATTGAAAAACCGACATCCAACTTCACCCCAAGGCTAGTGACACTCTGTTTAAGGTCAAAACTTGGAAGATTTGAAACAGATGGTGTGCGAGATAGGTTCTTTGGGTCAAAAAGAATAGTCTCAGTCTTTGACTCATTGAGTTTTAGACAGTTTGCTGCCAACCACCCCTTCACATCAGCAAGGCAATCTGCAATGGTATTCACAAAAAGAGTTCAATCTTTGTCTCATCACACCAGAGAATTTGATTTCTTATGGTCTTAGTCCTTCAGGTACCTTTTGCTCTGCTACCATGTGCCTTTTATTAAGGACTGGCTTTACTATTTTTAAAGACCCACTCCAATGAAAATTGTGTTTTTTCAGTTTTTAACATGTTCTTGAGTAGGGCTGGGTAAAAAAATCTATTTAATCGATTCTGGATCGATTTCATATAAATTTAGCAAAATCGATTCATAAAGCCTAAGATCGATTTTTCCCCTTGAACCAGAGTGGCCCGCCGGCTTGTTTTGCAGCAAAGACTACAAATCCCATGATGCTTTGCAGCGGTATCGCATCACTCGAAGTGCCCCCTCCTTTCTGTTTACAGTCGTTAGCATCGGTGCTAATAGTTATTTCGGCGTCTGCAGCGTTACCCTCCTCAGTCTGGGACAAACTGAAAACACTCCTCTTACTCAGCGCCAAGTTTACGCAGCGCTTTGTCAACTTTGAAGCCCAGAAATGGAGATTCGGTAACTTCTTCGTGGGCCGCGGCGGACATAAAGTGCAGACGGATTGAACTCCAGTGAAGTGACGCGCTCAAGTCAGTTTGTGGCGCTGCAGTTTATCTGTCCTCCCCGATACACTGACCCTACTCCAATGCTCAGGCTGCTTAAATGCTCTGCATATTCAGCAGCACAAACCTGTGAGAGCAACTGTTGTTGTCTGTGATGAAGATGAACAAAAACAACACAGGAGCCTCACTGATTAACTCCTCCCTCAGATCAGAGAAAGAGAGAGAGATGCAGGTCTCTGGCTTGAACAGGTGAGCAAACTGAGCTTGAATTATTGTGTTTTTATGCACTTTTTCTGCTCCAAAGCATGAATGTTAATAGCTGAGATATTGCATTTTCATTTAGGAGAATTACTATTATTTGTTGTTGGCCTGTTAAAAAAGATTTAACTGACTTAAAAACAGTAACTGGAAAGTCTACAGATAGAAGAATAGTTCCCTCAGTGAGGAAGGTTTGGTGTCACAGCAGCAATGATTCATTACAGGAGCAAAAAAGGAGAGTAAATTTTAAAAATAAAGAGTAAACAACAAGAAAACAAAATAGAAATACTTAAAATTCAAAAGATTAAAAATTTAAAAAATGTTGAATATATATATACACATTTTGAGGAATAAAAAGATTTTAAAAATTAGACAAAATAAGTAACCAATACCACTGATGTGTGTTGTATTTCAAATTTACTCGCTGAGCTCTTCTAAACGATAGAAACGTCGTTTTCTACCTCAACATTTCAATTATTTCAGACCAGACTTCATTGAATCGAATTGAACTGAATCGAATCGTGATTAATCGATTCAAAGCCTTATGAATCAAAATCGAATCGATTTAGGAAATTGGTCGCAATACCCAGCACTATTCTTGAGGCATTTTTCTTATGCTACAGAACATATCTATACAGTCATGGCCAAACGTTTTGAGAATGACACAAATATTAGTTTCACAGTTTGCTGCTAAACTGCTTTTAGATCTTTGTTCCAGTTGTTTCTGTGATGTACTGAGATATAATTACAAGCACTTCATATGTTTCAAAGGCTTTTATCAACAATTACATGACATTTATGCAAGGAGTCAGTATTTGCAGTGTTGGCCCTTGTTTTTCAGTACCTCTGCAATTCGACTGGGCATGCTCTCTGTTAGAGGAATTAAACTTTTATGCTGATGGAGCTCTGAATTGTTTGTTCTTGGGTTATGCTTAATGCTCATAACAAACAACATGTTTTATAATATGTGAGTTTCTCCTTGTGATTATGATTCACTATTAAACTGCTGTATAGGTATGAAACTGGAACATCCAGGTTCTAACAGAATAAGTCACATATCAGCTGTTTTACCTTGCAAGTTTGCATAACCTGTAAACCACTCCCTTATTCTCTGTGTAATAAAAGACTGCAAGAGAGAAGAGTTCAGCAGAGTGTGTGCTGAGGCTTTCCGAGCCTGAACTCACACTCTCCTCTGCAGAGCATGTAAAACTTATTCACTGGTGTCTGTCTTCTGTTTTCCCAAAGCCTGGTCAATTGTAGGGTAAATGAATAACCCTGACACTCTCAATCAACTTCTGGGCCAAATCCTGACTAATAGCAACCCATTCTTTCATAATCACTTCTTGGAGTTTGTCAGAATTAGTGGGTTTTTGTTTGTCCACCCGCCTCTTGAGGATTGACCACAAGTTCTCAATGGGATTAAGATCTGAGGAGTTTCCAGGCCATGGACCCAACATTTCAATGTTTTGGTCCCCGAGCTACTGAGTTAAGAACAATGCATTTTCCAGCACGATGGAGCACTGTGCCATAAGGCAAAAGTGATAACTCAGTGGTTTTGGGTTCTCAGAGAGAACATTTGGCTCAACGGTGAGTGAAGCGTAGCTAAACTTAGCGCTTGTTTAAGAAATGATTATTAAGTCACTGAAGAATGGTAAATGGCCTGTATTTGTATAGCGCCTTCTTAGGGTTCTACAACCCCCCAAGGCGCTTCACAACACAATCAGTCATCAACCCATTCACACGCTGGTGGGGATGAGCTACATCGTAGCTACAACTGCCCTGGGGCGCACTGACAGAGGCGAGGCCTGCCGTACACTGGCGCCACCGGTTCCTTTCGACCACTACCAATGTTAGCGCTATGTGAATTGTTCTGGAAATCATTATAAATGATGTTATGTGATCGAGATATGTTATATAAAGTGTTTTATGTACATTTCACAGTGCTTTAAAGTAAATTTTTAGTGCTCTCCTGTCTTGTAACCGGTGCAGATAGGTAGATAATAGCACGCCAAATGTCTGTAATGTCTTTCAATTATGTAGTACCAATTGTCCTGAATGTTATTTGTTGTTGTATGAATGCACTTTAAAAAAGAGTTGCCATTTAAAGAATACAATTAATGTGATATGATTTGATACGATTTGAACTAATTAATATGAAAGTGAGCGTAATATTAATTGGATATGATACAGAAACAAATACGATCATAATGAACTTTTGGATTTTGCTGACCAATCTTTAGGTCAGGTTTTTAGGGATCTGAAAGTGGACATCACCGAACTGTGAGTTTGACCAGCTCCTCGTGATTGGAACCTCAGATTGTCCATTCTTTGACCTTGGAAGATTCCTAGCTCACGCTAGGTGGCGAGCCAGTTGAAAGAACCCAGAGAGGGTGTACTTCATCTCCCCCTTCTACAAACACTTGTGGTAAGACAACAACCGGAACAAAGGACATGGGCCCCAACGACTAAAAGGACTGATTTAGTTAGGTTTATTTTTTTATTCATGCCGGCTTAGTTATTTACTCATTTAATGTTTATCTGTTGTTCAAGTTGTTTCACACTAAAAAGTTTTGTCAGTTGTCTTTATTGAAGTTCAACCTTGGCTCTTCTTACGTCCTTAGTGTTTCTGATATTCGCCCAGAGGTTATTTGAATTATTGATTGCCTGTCGGCTCACTTATCACAAAGTAATAAGTAAGGGTTACACTCAGTATGGCTTGAAGGTGATCATCAGAAAGTCTGGACCTGTACTTGGACTTTTTGAAGTTCAAGGTGGAGAAGAGCTTTTCGCACAAGTATTTGCTCCCAAAAAGGCACATAGTCCTCTTGAACACTCGGGAAAGTTCAGGGAAGCTCTGAGAAATTGCCCAAGCTTGTCTGCTTTTCCATTCACCTCCCTGATCTTTGCTTTGAGTTCAGAGTTGCACTGCAGCTCAATAAGCTCCATTTGAAGCACAGAAGGGGCCTCTTGCACATCAAAGGAAAAGGAATAAGCAAAAATTTGAAACGTGGCTCTGTGAGTCTTGAAGTCTGCAAATCTGTTATAAAATTCCTCCTGTAGCCTCAAAATGACATCAACAGACTTCTCGGCACTGAATGGTGTGCCCGCATCCACGAGTGCCTTGCATGCTAGGAAATGGCAAAGGTTTATCTGAGAGAGCTGGGCTTTCCATAACCCAAGTTTTGTGGAGAATGCTCTCACGCTGTCATAGGCAGTGCTGACAAGTTGCCCCTGGCCTTGTAACTTTTTGTTCAGTAAATTAAGCTCATGTGTGATATCAGCAAGAAAAGCTAAGTCCATGAGCCATTTGGGATCACTTAGCACAGGAACAGCCACTCCATCCTTTTCCATTAAGGCTTTCAACTCTGCTCTCAACTCAAAAATCTCTTCAATACGTTTCCGCGCTGGGACAAATCTCAGCCAGCCAGGCAAGAGGAAAACACTTCAGGGCAACGCTGCTGTAACTTTCACTCAGAGAAATGTTTGTTTGCATCAAGCCTGGCTGATGTCCCGCCCCCAAGAGCCATATACCTCACTGTGATTGGTATGTTCATTCAGCTTCACACACAAAACTGTAAAGTGCCCTAAATATCAAACTGGCGGGCTGCACTAAAATAAAATTTTCATACTAAGGCAGGGGCCACAAATTATCATCCTGCGGGCCACAATTGGACAGCAGGCCGCACGCCTGAGACCCCTGATCTAGAACATCTTACCAGTGGCAGTTGTAAGTTGTACTCCAGAGCTTCTGACGTTCTCAAACACAGAGAACAGAGTGAATGTGTAATTAGTTCCAGCAGTCAGAGATGAGACTGTGTAAGTTACTGGTCCATCTCCATCTGGTGCACTGATGTTGGTCTCTGTTCCATTAAACTGGAGAACAAAACTGACACTGTTGTTGACTTGACTCCACTGTAGAGTGATGCTGGTCTCATTTTGTTCTGATGGATGGAAATCTGTATCAGGTAGAAGTGAGAACAAAAGAAAATATGTCATGACATAAGTAATAATGTTTATACTAACCCTAACACTTTCAGACTACATTACTGGTATAATGAATCTGATCTTTGTCCCCAACATTTAAATGTAGAATATAGTAACCTCAGGGGGAGAGGATGAAACATGCAACCAAGTAGAAAGTTGCAAGTTTAGATTTTCTTTATAAATGTGGAAGAAACTATTTTTGGCACAAAATAAGAAAGTGATAGTATCTGCTATGGTTTCAAAACTTGATCCACTACCTAATTGGACATAAAAGAAACATACATTTCTATAAATCCAATTAAACCTAGAAGTTATTAGTATTGATGTTATCTTCCTGTTAAAACTCATCACTTTTTTTTAAATGAAATTTGGGAAAATGTCATCTGAGTGATGTTAGCCCAGTTGTTGGACAAGTGAGGGAGTTATCTCTGTAGGTATGCTGCTGGAGGACATACTGGCCACTGGCTGCTACTTTCTTCTACCACTACTTTCAAATTGCATTATTTCCTGTTATTGCAACTGTTAACTTCTCTGTTTTTTTCTCTGGAGAAGCTACACCATGTCTGGTGATCTCCTAAGCTTTGATTTACTTGCTGGAGGGGCTGTCAGCCGGCAAACTACTGTCAAACACTGAACATTCTCTTATATTAACTTTTTACTTTCTTTAACATAGAAAGTACTACTACTAGTTGAGTTGTAATTTTTTTCTGTGTATCTGCTCCATTTTCTCAAACCCTCAATCAGTTGTGTCAGATGGCTGCTCATACTGAGCCAGGTTCTGTTGGAGGTTTCTTATTGTTAAAGGGGAGATTTCCTCTCCACTGTTGCTACATACTTGCTTAGTATGAGGATTGATGTAAAGTCTCTGACACAAGTCAGTGACTCAATACAATAATCTGGGTTTCCATTGATAGAAAACTAATTGGATTAATGAACTGAACTCAGTGCACTGTTTAAGTAGTAGGTTCAGTTAGAATGTTTGCTTTGTAAAGTTCCTTTAAGACAACCTATGTTGTGAATTGGTATTATATAAATAAACTGAACTAAATTAATTACTGCAATGAATCACACTGTTGTAAAACATTTTGAGTGAAGCATTACCCACTTAATGTTCTTTAGTCAGTTACTGCAGCAACACAACCACTGTCTGTCTCATCCTTATACAAGAGCATCTATTAAATATGTGAGAAGGAAAAACATACGTTACCATTTCTGTAACAGATGAACGGTAAACTATCTGAACACTCTTCATCAGACCATTTTCCTGAGTCATTATACGATGCAGCTATACACTTTGGACCATAGACACTTGTTGGGGAACCATTTGGCTCATTGATCGCCCAGAATCGAAACAGAGAGCTGCTGCCATCAGACCATGAGCTTTCCCGATACAGACCAATCCATGCAGATGTGTAACCTATTACATTACGGATCATTTCATTGTCTGTTGGATTTCGAATACTGAAAATAAGAGAGAGAAGCATTATGGCATCACGTGAAAAGAACAGGACATTAGTGAGCGTTCATTTTGTGTATTTCGTCATATATCGGTTGGTTCTTTTAACACATAGAAAAGATAGTTTTGTCTTTCTTGCTGACATTTCGACCACCAGCTGTAGTCATCCTCAGAGTTAATGAAAAAAACACAACATAAACACACCAACTAAACCATACACAACAGTTAGAAAAAGACTAGTACACCCAAAAGACAAGATATCAACAGGACATAAGTGTGGAGTCATATATGAAATCCCATGCAAACTATGCAATAAAACATACATAGGAGAAACTGGACACCAACTCAACACATGCACAATAGAACATAGAAAGGAGTGTGAGAAAGAGATGAAAAGAAGACACACAAGAGCAGCAAAATAGGAAGCAGAAAGTACAATAAAAAAATCAGCCATAACAGATCACTGCACAAAAAAAAATCATATAATGGACTGGGACAAAACAAGGATCATAAACACCAAACAACAAAAATACAAAAGATGGATCAAGGAAGCTATAGAAATAAGGAGACGTGGACACACAACCATGAACAGAGACGATGGAGTATACACATTGGATCACGCATGGGACTGTGTCATCGGTGAGGAGAGCGCGGGCAGCAGAGGGCAACACCATCCTCTGCTGCCCGCAGATAAACGGAGAAGAAAGTGAAGCTGCCGACAGCGGCTTAGCTCTGATGATGACCACAGCTGGTGGTCGAAACGTCAGCAAGAAAGGTAAAACTATCTTTTCTATGAGTTAAAAAAAAGAACCAATCGATATATTAGTGTGACTTTTATTATTATTTTTCATACTGTTTTGCAAATTTTTAATTTTTGTTGTTGGAACTACTAAAATATAGATTATAGATTTGTTATTCTGGATGAAAACCAAACATGTAATTTATGCATAAACCGATTAACCACATTTGGAAAGCAGACTTCCTTCTTACAAGCCATGCCCATACCTTATTACTGCCTGACCTGTGAGATTATGAATCACTTCAATAATCTGTCTGCAACATGAACTAGGCTAAAAGAACTCAACAAGCAGCTCATCAAATCCTGTTCCAAAGAAATTCAAAAACAAAACCCAGAAAAACATCAAAAGTTCTGCAGGCCTCACTTGGTTAAAATCAAAGGTTCAGCAATGGGAAAAGACCACTCAAAAATGCATCATGGGAAAGTTCCAAAAGCAAAACCTACGCTGAACAAAAACAACATTTGCCAAAACTCATCTTGATGACACTAGAACTGTGACTAAAGAGTAAACTAGGAATAAATCAGTAAAGAGGCAAATGCTTTATTCACAGAGCTGTAGTCATACAGTATTAACTGGTGTTAGCTGTACCTGGCCAGGTCAACATAATTCTCCCTGCAGAAGTTTTGAGCATCAGTCCAAGTCAGAGATTCGGTTCTTAAAACATATGATGGTGATCCATTTATTTGACCTGTAGAAAAATGAAACACAGCATTAGAATAAACTATTTTAAACCAAATCACTGCAGCGTCTTAAGTAGTTCTTACAAAAAAAAAATAATAATTCATCAGATATTATGATGTAATTTTAAAATGATGAAATATAAGTTATTACTTGATACCTAAGATGATAAGATTCAGAAAATGACATTAATATCATAAACCAAATAAATAGTGAATAAAGTTTCTTTGTTAAACTGTATAAAAACTTACCATTATAGCACACGAATGGTAGCGGTGATGAGCAAGGATTCTCAAGCCACCAGCCTGATGAGTAATAGTAATAGTAATAGTAATAGTAATAGCTATACATATAAACACATTGCTGTTGGCCTACATAACTGTTTGGGTAACCAGGATACCAGTTCCTATATGTGGTCTCTCCACCATAGAAGCTGCTGTCAGCTAGAGACCATTTCCAGCCATTTATCGGGTCATCATACAGACCGATCCAAGCATTTCCTGTTGGAAAAAAAGCTAATTGGTTATTAGGAGTTGCAGTGAAACATGTTCTCAAGTGCTGGTTAATCTAAAATGTTCAGAAGATTTCTGAGATCATGAAAAGTTTGTCAACAATCTGAGCATCATCAGGAACTGTAGGTGTAATATTACAGGCTGTTTCTGAATAGTTCCAAATATTAACAAACTCACCTGTATAACTTGAGGTGGCGTTGACAACAGCAGCAACATCATTTATGTCTGTTATTGTGGCCAGGTCAGTGTAGTCATGTCTGCAGATAGTCTGAGCATCTCTCCAGGTTTCCGGCGTGTTCACAAAGTAGTACTGATGATTTTGGGTAAAGGCAGCATTGAACACAGCTGCAGAAACAAAGTATTGAGTTTTGTAAAACTGATATATAGATGTTACAAGACTAAGGCAGATTAAAATAGTTTTCTTGCTGATCAGGCAGCTGTCATTAAACCCTCTGTCATTCTGATGCCCCCTTTGAGTTTGCACAGCCTCAACAAAATATTCTACCCTTTTTTGGCTGATGTTTTATCAGTCATTGATCAGTCATTAGAACCCTACCTGCAGGTGATGTCACTCAAACCGAGTAGTTAATGTATGTGCAGCAAGGGTTTGCTGTATCCCTTCGTCTGAGTAGAGAACCAGAAAACTGGCAAAATGAGACTGATCAGGAGGATACGGCAGCAGCAGCAGCACGTAAACTAGCATAGTAATTTGTATGTTTGGTTTGAAAGAAAAACAACATAAATTAAACAGATGGTCTAATGCCAGATTGCAGAAGTTTAGATGAGGTTGACAGATCATCTTATTACATCGGTGTGACTTTTTGAGCAAGAGCTGTTTAAATACTGAAAATTATCCACTTGGTTCTAGGAAGACCTGAGTATGGCTTTGGTCAAAGGATGACTACCTAAACTGTCTCAAGAGACTTTACTAACTCTGCAGGTAGGGTCCTTACTGTATAACTGATAAAACATCACTTAAAAATATGTGGATTATTACTTTAGGAAGATAATGATTAAATAAGCACTAAATCGCAATGAAGTCAATTTAAAGGTCATATTTTTCTTTAACTCAACCAAATTATTTCAAAACAAACAGAAAACTAAACTTCACCACTAAAGAAATGCTCAGTTGCAAGAAATACAACTGAAAGCAGCTGCTTCTTACACATGCAGTAAAAGCCAATAAGAAAATCAAAATATTTTAATCTAAATTATAGCTGCACAAATTATTGATGGTAAACTAATGAAAAAATGAATTAAAATATTTAATTATTCAGAAAATAAAAATAAAGATTCCACCTTAACATGAAATAAATGAAGTGATGTACCCTACCAGTAGATGCAGTGATGCTGACTCCAGAGCTCCAGACGTTCTCAAATACAGAGAACAGAGTGAATGTGTATTCAGTTCCAGCAGTGAGAGAGTAGACTATGTGAGTTACTGGTCCATCTCCAGTTTGTCCAGAAAAGGGTAACTCTACATCATTAAACTGGAGAATAAAACTGACAACATTGTTGACTTGATTCCACTGCAGGATGATGCTGTTTTCATCTTGTCCTGATGCTGTGAACCCATCTGCATTTAGAGGAGCTGAAACAAAAAACAGGACATCAAATAATTTAAAAGAATTTAAGAGGTAAGTTGAATTCTTCAAAGAGCTCCTTGTGGTGTTTTACCATTACTAATGCCCATATGTAGTGATAATGTGATTTGACAGCAATTATCTAAATGATCAGTTCAGGTGAGAGTGAGACTGATAAGAAACTGTGGGTTTAAAATTGTTGAGTGTGGTAGAATAGAAGAGAATAGATGTTGTTGATCCATAGTAATTGATTGATTAAAGATACAGAAACAACACTTACGAGACAATAAGAGCAGTGGCGGCTGGTGAATTTTCTTGTGAATAGTTTTTCTCTTGAGAGGCGCTATATAATAATAATAATAATAATTCATCGAACTTATATAGCGCTTTGTTAGGACACTCAAAGACGCTGCATGCACTCACACATTCACACACTGCTGATGATGGTAAGCTACTGAGTAGCCACAGCCGCCCTGGGGCGGTCTGACAGAAGCGAGGCTGCATTGTTGCGCCATCGGCCCCTCTGACCACCACCAACAGAGGCAATTCGGGTTAAGTGTCTTGCCCAAGGACACAACAACGGCGACAGACCGAGTGGGACGCGAACCCGCGACCTTCCGATTGCGGGGCGTCCACCTAACTCCTATGCCACCGTCGCCATATATGATACAGACTAGTTCCCTTCATGATGACAAGGTACAACGTTCCCATTTTCTGTAATAGCTCATCTAAAATCAGCATTTTGTGGAAGTCAAATAAAAATCTGATTATTGCACTAATCTTTTGGCAAACGTGTTCTACTGGAAATAAGCAGATTCATTGCGGGGGTTTGCAGCACGGCACCCCGTTTCTGTCAGCTTTGATCTCAGCGGCTGCAGCTGGAGCAGTGATGGAGACGCGTTTCTAAAGAAGACGGGGTGACGTCGGTTATACAGACCTGGTTTGGGTTTCAGGAGTCTGATTTTGAGCTGAAAAACATCCTCAGTAAAATATTCTGGGCTACAGTAAAGTCCTATCTGCGGTAATAGCTCGTTAACACAATTAAATGCCGTTCGTTTTTTTAACACATGATGAACACATGTTTCCAAACTTTATGGACATCTCCTGTGATTTAGTTTCAACAAATTTCCCCTCAATTGTTTCAGCTGATTGTCTCATTTAGTAATAAAATACGATCGTGAAGCCTCTCTCTCTCTCTCTCGCTTGAGAGAGCAAGAGATAGCTACGGATCATTCATCTGGCCCTAGGATCAGCTGATCCAGAGGCAGAGAAAAAGGATAAACCTCCAACCTTATTTTAATATTGTCAACAAAAAACGCAGCAACGCATCATTTTACCTGCAGTTATTCACTAGTGAAGCAAAACCCATAACAATGATTCAATGAATCAGGAAAGCAGGAAAAAATGTCTGTTTTTACATTTTTACTTCAGTTCAAACTATTTAAAATGTTGTGTTTTCATCACATTTAGCTTGTATTTTATTTAAAATATCTTCAGCTTTGTTCATTTTATAACAATTAAAGTTTTGTATTAAATGCCATTTAAAGAACATTTAATGTTTTAATGTCATTCTATAGTTTTTGGAAGTATTTGTTCATTTATGACAAAATTGCTGAACTCTATGAAAACCTGACATTGCTGCTTAGGCTCCAGGCAGGGCACAGGGTTAGGGACTGAAGAGGAACAGGTTAGCTGTTCCTGTGTGCTCAAAATGTTATGTTACTGATTCATTCTAAAAAAATGTCAAATCATTCACACAAAGGAGATTTGTATTTCATTATCTCAACAGGAATGTCACTATTTTACTTTTACTTTTTTACAATATGGATGTATTGAAATAGAAAAAGCAACTTGTGAATACAATGCATGTTAATATAAGCATAGCATTTTTAACATAGTAAGCATATTCACACATGGAAAGTATCAATGTGAATACATCGTATGGCAGTAGCTCTTCTGTACTTTCATGGTGTAAAAGTAGCTTACCGTCTCCAAAAGGTTGGAGACCCCTGGACTATAAAGGCTACTTCTGACTGATGTAGGCTTTAGTGTGTTGGATTTTGTTTGCGTCTACTTAGAAATGTGTTATTGCTTTATAAGATACACTGGTCTCTCATTAAGTGGCTAATAAATTATAGAGCCATCGAACTATTGTAGCAATGGCCAGATAGCTCATTTTAGACGAGCACCACAACCCACACTGTTGTCTCCCCCAAGCAGAGGTGGGTAGAATACCCAAAAATTGTACTCAAGGAGTAGCACTACTTCTTAAACATATTGACTGACTGATTTGTGATCATTTGTGGTGTGTTTATAAATAATCTAATGAATGGTGGGTCAATTGTAGTTTGGCAAGATTGGGGCCCCAGAACAGCATATTGCATAGGGCCCCCACAAAGCTAAAAACGGCTCTGATAAGAGGCACTAACATCACATTGAAATTGGTTTAAAATAATGTGTAAAAGCAGCTCAAATGATTGTCTGAGTTGGTTTCTTCTCACATAGATCCAGGGTTGGTCAGAATAGCTTTGTTACCTTAATACATGAAATAATTTGAAAATTGAATTTTATCTTTGATACTGAAATCTGTTTTCTGATCTAAGAAATCTGTAAGTTGAAAATGTTCTCTGGCTAAAGGACATACTACTTTACAAATTTAATTTCTTTGCAGGATAAAGTATTGTGGAGATTAAAAATTATGATCTAAAACATCTTACCAGTGGCAGTTGTGAGTTCTACTCCAGAGCTCCAGATGTTCTCAAACACAGAGAACAGAGTGAATGTGTATTCAGTCCCAGCAGTCAGAGATGAGACTGTGTAAGTTACTGGTCCATCTCCAGTTGGTGCACTGATGCTGGTCTCTGTTCCATTAAACTGGAGAACAAAACTGACACTGCTGTTGACTTGACTCCACTGCAGAGTGATGCTGGTCTCATTTTGTTCTGATGGGTGGAAATCTGCATCAAGCAGAAGTGAAAAAAAAAAAATGAAACATGAAACAAGAAACCTCTACTTCACACTGGAAGCATCAGCGGTGCGGAACGCCACTGCTTCAAATAGAATCCATTATTATCTTCGGGGGTGATTCAAACCAACTGCGATGCGGAAATTTTCGAGTGCGTCCCAGAAGCACTGCGCCGCTAAAGGTAGGATCGGTTCTATTTTTGCCACGAGCCTGTTGGATTATTTGTGTATTAACTGACCTGGGTCACTATAATCCTGGGTTTTATCTGACCTTTGAGAAACTAGTTAAAACTTGCTGGAATTGTCTTGATTTTATTCCACAGTCACTCATAGGAGCAGACACCACATAACTCACTGTCTTTTCATTTAGCATCAGCATGATGTAGTCCTGCTGGACACATTGTCTGTTGGTTTCTAATCCAATCAGGGATTGCTATGATGGCAGGGTGTGAAATAATTTATTTTATCAATTAATTTTAGAACAGATTTTTACAAACCTTGCATTACTTTAATAAATCCCATCTATGTAGAACATGTAAAGTGAATCAGAGCAGAAAATAGATCTTTTGTTTCCACAGAGGTGGAAAATTGTTTTTGGCTCATTGATTACATAAACCTGAAAAGCAATTATTACACAATGGCATTCGTGAAAATGAAAGTAAAAGTGGTTCAAAAAGACATGTTAAATCAACTCAAATAAATGTCTGAGATGGTTACTCATATAGATCAAGGTTAGTTTCTTCACAAATACAACTTAAAATTGAAAAATGATACAAAATTAAAATTATAAGACAAGGGAGCCCAAAATATACTGATTAAATTTAATATGTATATTTTATAATGGATTTGTTTGCTTAATAAAGGAAATTATTTGAAAACTGCACTTTATCTTTGATACTCATGTTTTTGATAATCAAGAAAATCTGTGAGAGATAAAATACTCTCTGGCAAAAGGACATCATATTTTCTTTCATTTTTATTTTCTTTGCATGACGCAATATTGCAGAGATGAACACGAGTTACATAGCAAGGTAACTCGGGTTATCTTCTTAAGTTAAACACTGCAGCAACACAACCACTGTCTGTTTATAAAAGAGCATCTATTAAATATGTGAGAGGGAAAAAGATACGTTACCATTTCTGTAGCAGATGAACGGTAAACTATCTGTACACTCTTCATCAGACCATTGTCCTGAGTCATTAAATGCTGCAGCTGTACACTCTGAACCATAGTAATTTGTAGGATAATTGTTTGACCAGTACTGAAAGAGAGAGTCACTGCCATCAGACCATGACTTTTCCCAATACAGACCAATCCATGCCTGTGTGTAACCTATTTGATTACGGATGATGTCATTTTCTGTCTGATTTTGAATTCTGTAACAAAAAAGAGAAACATATTAGCATCACATGAAAAGAACAAAACATTAGTGTGGCTTTTAAAGTTATTTGGTAATATAAAATATTGTGATTTTGAAAAATTGTCAGCAAAAGATTTATTGTATTTTACAAGCACTTCATATCAGATTACCCTCTTTTAATGATGATGAAAATAATGATGCATCATTTTTTTTTATTCAGAATTTGTAATATGATTAAGCCCTGGCTGGAGGATTTCGCTTTTCTTAAAAGCGAGCTGAGGATGATGAAGGCCAAATTACAGAGCACTGCAGCAGCGCTCTGCTCAGATGTCATGCGGGTCAGAGCGAGAGTTACGGATAGGGATGCACCGATACCGGTATGGTTGTCTCTCTTCGGAGCATGGTAGGAGAGCTAAGGAACAAGCTCTCCGAGCTACTGGGGAAATGTGAAGATTTGGAAAGCCGCTCAAGGAGATGTAATGTTCAGATTATTGGAGGACCCGAGGCAGTGGAGTACAGCACGGCCACAGCGGTTGCATAAATGCTGAAAGAGATTCTACAGCTAGTAAAAGAACCACTGGTAGGACCCCCCCCCCCAGGATACATAGATTTTTTTCATGTCCCCCTCCCCACGTGGCAAAATGCGAGTGGGGGGGTGGGGTGGAGGGCTGCACGCTGATCTGATTGTCCGGTGGCAACCGTCCCGCAGTGGGGGGAGGGGAGGTGTGTGTGATTATGTTGCCAAGCTATCTCAGAGCAGGGGTGGGAGTGTGGTAGGGTTGGACCATCTACGATTGGCTGAGTCGTTCAACGGTCGTTTTTACAAGAGGCGATTTGTTTATTTATTTATTTGCCCGTGAGTAAGATTGTTAATGATTCATGCAGGTGCGCTGATATTTTACCCGTTAACCACAGAGTCCATCACGGAGGTAACACAATCAAGAAAAGATTCCCATCAGAGCATCTGCATTATCTCACTTTCTCCGCATCTCGCTGTTGCAGTGAGCACAAGCGGCGCGCTGAAGAGGAGCTTGGAGCGCGTCTGTGACAGACCTGTGCACAAGAGCGCAATGTCAAGCGCTTCCAGATATGGAAAGTGGAAACCCTTCTTTCAGAGAGTCTGGTAGACTTCTGGTTATTTCATTTGGAGAAATGTTTCCTGATTTTAAAACTCTGGCTGAAGTAGAACTCGTTACTCCAGCACCCGCTTCGGATCCAGCATGGCAGCAGAGCGCTGAATCATCATAACAACATTTAAACAGCCATGAGTCTGTCTGAGGCAAAAGTCCAGAACCTCGTTATTATAACCTCTTCAGCAAGCTCCATAGAGACATCTAATTACGCACAAGCAGATGACCAGTTCAGGTTTACGCGCAGCAGAAGGAATGTGCGTTCGGGCCGCAGCAGGTGAAATTTTCCTAATTTAAGTGAAATCGTTTAATTGCATTGTTTATATGTTACTGGGGCACTCTGGTCAGCTTGATTGGACTAAATATTAATTAAAGTAAATGAATATTTAACAGTTTTATTGAATGTTTATTTATTATTATTTTAATAATGAAAGTGAAGGGAAAATGGATCATGCGGCCTCTGGCTGCGAGCAAAAGGTGTGTGATGAAAATTGTCCTCCGCATTTGACCCATCCCCGTGGGGAGCTGCAGACACAGCTGCGCTCGGGAACTATTTGGTGGTTTAAGCCCCCAATCCAACCCCTTAGTGCTGAGTGTCAAGCGAGGAGGCATTGGGTTCCATTTTTTCAAAGTCTTTGGTATGACCCGACCGGGAATCGAACCCTGATCTCCCAGTCCCAGGGCGGACACTCTACCACTAGGCCACCGGAGCTGGGTCGGACAGAAGGCGTCCAAATGCAGCAGCAATTCTTTCCATTTTGTACTCAAACAGAAAGAAAGGATGTTATGTTCAGAAAGAAACATTTTATTTAAATAAAATACCACAATGGTGGGCACCACAGTGAAACAAGGATGAGGCTTTGTGTTTAATACAGCCCATTTATACATCGCTCTACAAATCAGTGAGTGCATAATTACATTGCTCAAAGAGTCAGGACCTCATCCCTGACCTGGAGAACGCATTCTACCCTTTTCTGATTCTTGCATAGAGACTATTGCTGTTTAACTTCAGTATTTTGATTATTTAAGTTGTTTCTTTGGGATTTGCTGAGGTGATAGTGGTTGGGACCTGGTTCCTCTGTGCAAACACAGAGATGTGTGGAATTTTTTGGTAGGGAGGACCTATCATCTCCGGTTTATGTTTGTTATTTGTGGTGATGGGAGTGTTTTTTTTTTCTTTCTGAAGGGGAATTGTTGTTCTTTGGTTCTGGGGGGTTGGGGAGGGGCTACACTGGATCATTATGGGGTTATTTGTGTTTTGGGTTTCATATGTGACACTTTTCATGTTATGTTTGTGTTTTCTGTGCTGGTTATGACTAGGATCAGTGACAGATGAACACCTGGATGCCTGATTACGTGTGTAAGCTGGAATGTTGAATCCCTTAATAATCCTTTAAAATTTAGGAAAAAGTTGTCTGGTCAGGTGTTTCAGTGAACATTTGGCTCTTTATCAGGGGTCACCAACCTGGTGCACAAAGATGACCCCAGGAACCCTATACGTTTTTTAAATCGCACTTTATGTGAATAAAAACATACAGATAGACAGAAAACAAACAGAAATGCCTTGCAGAATTGAGTTCAAGGTGGAGGTGAGATTGCATCAAGGATCAGATCTAAGCCCCTTCTTGTTTGCTCTGATGATAGACAGGCTGACCAATGATGTTAGACAAAAGTCTCAATTAATTGACAACAATGTCTGAAGATGACATTGTAGAGAGAGAAAGGTGGAGGTATGTACTAGAAAAGAGAGGAATAAAGATTAGCCGCAGCGAGACACTAGTTCAATGGTGATCTTACAAGGTGTAGAAATAAACAAGGTAGAGGACATAAAGTACTTAGGGTCTACAGTCTGAAGCAATGGAGACTGGAGAAAGAACAGGACACACAATGAATGAGCTACATGGTCAAACTACCTCTACAGTGATGAGAAACTCATCACCAGTTATCACAAATTATTGATTGCAGTTGTTAAGTTTAGAAAGCAAATGTGTTTTCTTAATAAGCATTGTTGATTTAGATAGAATTGTTTCAATAATAAATTAAATCATAATTTGAAAACTGCATTTTCTATTTACACAGGTTATTTATTATGTTGGAATTTGTTTGCTGATCTGAAACATAAATGTGACCAAAGAGCAAAATCAGAAGTAATCTGTAAGGAGCCAAACACTTTATCCACAGATCTGTATTCATACAGTATTAACTGGTGTTAGCTGTACCTGGCCAGGTCAACATAATTATTCCTGCAGAATGTTTGAGCATCAGTCCAAGTCCGATATTCAGTTCTGAAAACAAACGATGGTGAGCTGTTTATTTGACCTGTAAGTAGATAAAAGGATAACAGCATAAGGATAAAATATCTCTAAACCAAATTACTGCAGTGTCTTAAATCAGTTATACAAAAATGAAATTAGTAAGAAGATAGTTATCTAAAATTAAACATTTTAACAAATGAAATGATAAACAACACATTTCCTTTGTTAAAGGTGTAAAGACTTACCATTATAGCACACAAAAGGTAGTTGGTATGTGCAAAGGTAGTTCATCCACCTGCCTGTATAGTCATAATTATACATGGAAACACATTGCTGTTGGGTTGCATAGTAGTTTGGGTAACCAGGATACCAGTTCTTATATGTTGTCTGTCCACCATAGATGCTGTCAGGCAGAGACCATTTCCAGCCATTTATCAGGTCATCATATAAACCTATCCAAGCATCGCCTGTTGGAGAAAAACACATTTGTTATTCAAAAGAGATGCAGTGAGAAATTATTGATCTAAAATATAATATATATTTAGATATTTAGATCACTTATGCGAAACCTGCATTTCAGGCTGTTTAAGATAAATGGCTTGTATCTGATATTA
Organism: Aphyosemion australe; assembly: GCA_006937985.1. Classification (NCBI taxonomy): domain Eukaryota; kingdom Metazoa; phylum Chordata; class Actinopteri; order Cyprinodontiformes; family Nothobranchiidae; genus Aphyosemion; species Aphyosemion australe. Next base: position 431,150 of record SSNS01000219.1, read on the forward strand.
TGCCTTCTAGAGTCCTAAAACCCCTCAAGGTGCTTTACAACACAACCAGTCATTCACCCATTCACACACATTCACTTCCTGGTGGTGATGAGCTACAATGTAGCCACAGCTGCTCTGGGGTGCACTGACAGAGGTGAGGCCTGCCAGACACTGGCACCACCGGTCCCTCCGATAGGGTTGCCAACTGGTCCGTTTTAGCCAGGATGTCTCGCATTTTCATCTAAATTGGATTGTCTCATACGAGATGCCTATTTGTCCCATTTTTTTGAGCTACTAGGTGAATTTTTACAGCCGACGGTTGAGTGAAGTCCTGAGCTCCCACTGCCCGTGAACGCACCCTGGTAAATGTAAGAATCACATGGGCCCAGTCATGTGACTGTCCCCAGCCAATCACGTATGTGACACGCTTGTCAAAACCTCAGATGCGTGGGGACAAGCAGGATTGCAGAGACTCTACAGGTGTTTCACTTCCAGATTGTTTTACCGTTAGCTTGTCCTCTTTTAACACCATTTATAATTCTTTCGCCAATCACCATAATGCTGTGTTTGTGATTGTGTCTGTCGCACATCGTACACTAACTGGAATTGGTGACTTTGAGTTGTTGAAATGCTTGTTATTGTATGTGGATGTTACTGCTAGCTATTTATCTACTACCTAGTACTACAGATTATGTTGCTCCTTGTATGTTTTTTGAAAAATCGCCATTTATGTCTATTAAGTTGTTGTGTACACTGAAACATAAGTTATTATTAATAATTACTCAAATAGGTGAGCATAGTTGCTAAGTAAGTAAAGTAACATTTATTTATAAAAAACCTTTCCCCGGTAAAAACCACAAAGTGCTTCACAACACATTTATGTGGCCTAGTGGTGTGAGTGTCCACCCTGAGACTGGGAGGTTGTGGGTTCAAATCCTTGGTCGGGTCATACCAAAGACTTTAAAAATGGGACCCAATGCCTCCCCAAATGACACTCAGCATTAAGGGGTTGGATTGGGGGTTTAAACCACCAAGTAGTTCCCGAGTGCGGCCACTGCAGCAGCTCACCGCTGCCCACAGGGATGGGTCAGATGCGGAGATGTAATTTCACCAGTGTGTGATGATGACTAATGGGACTTTAACTTTAAAAGACATGGCTTTTTAATTTTGCTTTTAAATAACGTTGTTATTTTTTGTTTTCTTTCTTTGTTAGTTTTAGTAAAATTTTCTTTTAGTTTTATCTTTCTCCAACTTCTGGGCTTGAAATTCTTTAATTTTGTTGTTAAGGCATTCTTTGTCACAGAGAAACAATGATGTCACAAAACAGTGACATAATTCTCTTCTTTTTCTTTTGAGTGGACTGGACATGTACAGACATACGTGGATATTATTTTGGTCTATCCACGTTATTTTTGAGTAGCCTCATGGAGAAATGCTGATGCAAGCAACATCCGGTGAGAAGTGGCACATACACATTGGTGTTCATTGTGCCGTTTCGTTGCTAGTAGCAGTTTATTTGAACATTTGAAGAGGATTTTAAAAAATATTTACCCCCGATAAAAGTAGTCACGCCCCTCGGGAAGACGTTGCGCTGCTCACGCTTGTACTAACAACCAGAGAAAATTAAATTTGTAGCTACAAGAGCAATATTTAGAACATGCACCTCCAGAGTGAGAGAGCGTGCGGCTGTGAGCGTTGGTATGGTTTTCACCGCCTCTCCAGAGATGAGGAACTCAGAAGGATGTGGCTGAAAAATCTTAACTTGAAAACCACCACAAACTTTGTTTGTGCGTTCCTTTCATTTTATTGTGAAAAAACCCAGAGGAACACTCGCATCCTACTTTGTTGTTGGATATGACAAACCTCCGGAGAAGAAACTCAGAGTAGTAAAGAGATCTGACAGCAGTCTCACAAGAACAGCAACAGGTATGATTTCATGTGTACAATTTTCTGAATAGTTAGTAATAATTTAAAGTGTGTTTAAACTGCCGATTTTAAACTAAAAGTGCCATATCCTGCTGTTTGTATTTCACCTGATGTAGAAACTAAAACTCAGACTTGGTGGTGAGGGATTTAAGGCTCTGACTCTACGTCTGCTTTTAAGTAAATAAGATTGTGTCCCACCTCTTTCAACAAAACACGTCCAACCTTATTACTATGTAGGTACCGATAAGCCTCGGAGCTTTTAAGATTGTTTATTGCCTCGCTGTCAGATGCAACCGAGTTAAAAAAGTAGCTAAAATGCTACTGTACGTTAGCTTTGGCCAGACTTTATGATCGTCCCCTCCACCTCTCTGCTTCAGTAGGCAGAAGGAGTGTAACGATTAGGGATGAGCCGGATACTCGTTTCAGACGAGTATCCGGTACGTATAATGCATTTTTGACGAGTACGAATATTAAACGAGTAAAATTCATGATTATCTGTGTTCGGGTGGAAGGAGAATCCTCATTGGGTAACTGACTGTCTTTACGCTTTGTGATTGGCCAGTCACACAGAGCGCCCGACCCTCCCTACAGACAAAACCATCTCTGCCGCGCCGGGAGGCAGCTGTGCTGCTCCGCTCACACACAACAGTGACTGAGGCCTCTGTGTAGCTCTCTTTCGTCACGCTGGTTCAGTAATCCGTACTCCCTTCTTCAGCTTGCCTCTTTTTCAGTTTGTGTAACATTTAAAGTTACTTGTTGCGTAGCGGTGCATTTGACAAGAGAGCTGAAAACGGCTCGTATCGCGTTGGTCTCGCGCTCTCTCTCTCTCTCTCTCTCTCTCTTTTGAAATACGGCACTATTTGGTCAGTAGAAAAACCTCTCTCTTCCTTTCTCACGCAGACACACACACACACACCTTAATCAGCATTGTTTTGTTTAACTTTGTGGGGGGAAAATGCCAAGATCTTTAGAAAAAAATAGTTTGATCATGAAATAAAAAAAAAAATTAAAATTAAAAAGTTGTGTCTTATTCTAGTAGTTGATATTTCCTACTGCATGAGTTCAGTTATATTCATTCATGCACTTTAGTATTCATGTTCTGAGTTTATTGAAATATATGTTCTGTAATAGTTCCTTTACTATTGTGATCAAAAACACTGAATCTCAATTCTGAGGCTGATCTGTAAATAGTTTTCAAATAAACAATACATATAGCAACTTGTGATCAATCCATATCAATTTCAGACTTAAAATAATGTACCACACCCACTTCCGGTTGAACCATGCCCATTTCTGGTTTAGGCCCCGACCCACTCCGAGTACAGATACAGATAATTTAGATGGTTGAACAGATACAGATACGGATAGTGGTGTACTCGCTCATCCCTAGTAACGATGTCCCGTTTGAGCTGTGACAGCTGGTGTTCATGCATGTTTTCAGTCTCTAAAAACCCATAAAAAAGGATTTGTGTGAAGGGATTTCATCGTCTCAATTAAAACAAACGCGGACCTAAATTTGCTTGCATTTTTCATGCAAAGCACGACGAGCCATAAGAATAAGGTGGAAATATTTTTCTCCACCTCAATTGAAGTGGCGTTACGGGTTGTATGTTTTATTTTATGTAGATTAACACAGCAGCTATCCACCAAGCTTTGTAAGGTAATACATTATCAGCACTGTGGAATTCTCAGTGTGGGTGTTTATTATTAGTGGTCTGCTGCATCATCTTAAAATGTAACATGCATCATTACAGAACCTAGAAGAACTGTGTTCGTGTGTGAAAGCTGGCAACCCTACCCTCCGACCACCACCAGCAGGCAAGGTGGGTTAAGTGCCTTGCCCAGGGACACAACAGCGGCATTATCTGCTGGAACCTGGGCTCGATCCTACTGAACAACCCGCTCTACCTCCTGAGCTACTGCTGCCCCCTGTTTCTGAATAGTTCCAAATATTAATGCACTCACCTGTATAACTTGAGGTGGTGTTGACAACAGCAGCAACATCATCCATGTTTGCTATTGTGGCCAGGTCAGTGTAATCATGTCTGCAGATAATCTGAGCCTCTCTCCAGGTACTTGGTGTGTTCACAAAGTAGTACTGATGATTTTGGGCAAAGGCTGCACTGAACAGAGCTGCAGAAACAAAATATTACGTATTTTTTGTAAAAACTGATGTAAAGATGTTACAAAAATAAGACAGATTCCAATATTTTGTTTGGTCAACAGAGATCTGCAACTTCTATTCGTATGTAAACTGTTTTTTTTTTGTTCTTCCTAATTTAATTCTCAACAGATACGTTTCGGAAAATGTAGAAGTTATGTACCAACAAGCGCTATCTGTTGACAGAAAGGGCGGACTTTATAGCAGATCTCAGAAGATCTTACTAGTAACATCAAGCTCTTTAATCCAGTGTGTGGTTTGAACCCACATGTCCAAGAAACTTACAAATAAATCTAAAACAAGTGAATTCAAAATCACAGATCTGTTAAATAAGAAAAACACCAATACAAACTGGCAGCTGACAAAAGCAAAGGGCAGGGTTTAAATACTGAAACAGGGATGTTCATGACACAGATGGATAAATGAAGATGATTACAAACAGGAAGTAAGACATTTAAATTGAAATAATATGTTTGTCCCCAAAATGAAACAGGATGTGCAAAAAAAACAACAGCATTAAGGAAGAGCATGACACCATCTACTGTATATGCATCTTGATTTTATATTTGAACTATTTTGTGATTAATTTCTTAAACACATTTATTATTTTATTTTTTAATAATTTATACTTATTACCAGAATATTAAGGTTTAGGTTTGTGTTAATGATAAAATTCCCTCTCACCTACAGGAAACAGTAATAAATTATTTTTTCTCCATTTCTGACTTTACATCTTTGTTCCAGTTCATCTCACTGAGTCAGATAAGTCAGAACTAAATGTTTAAAATGAGCAGGAACAACAAAACAAATTCTACAAACCTGCGAGCCCAATGAAGATCACCTGATAGCCCATGAGTAGAACCTTTTTAAAGGTAAACACCCAACTTAAATATAGAAATCAAAAATCACAGCCCCTCCATGCACACTCAGTCTATGTGCAGCAAGGCTGCCCTGCACATAACTAGGGAATGTTTCGCTGCTTGTGTCTTTTAAATTGTGAAATATTCTCACATGAGAAACAGGTTGGATCAGTTACCAGAAACCTGATCATCTATCTGTAAAAACATTTCTTGAACCGTTGCCAAGAACAGGAATGAGGATGTTAACTCACCTTTACTGCTACAACATGAAAAAATGTGATGGGAATCGAGAACGAAGAGGAGTTCAAAAAGCAGGTGGATGCTATTTGGTTTAAAGGTTTTTGTTTTCAATAAACGTACAACACACCCATTTTAATTACAGTAAAAATAAGTTATTTTTTTCATGTTATCATTGCAAACTGTTATTTTAGGTATTACGTTCATTCAGCTATATAACTGCTGTGTAAACACAAATGGTCTGCACTGAGACAGAGACTTTAATTACTGCATCAGAGAATGTGATCAAATCAGGTTAAACCACCTGGGTTTCTTGGGCTCATCAGTCCAGTCCAGTCGTCTAATCTTGGTGTTGTGTTTAAAGCTGCAGTTCTGCTAAGAAATATCTCAAAAGTGAGAGCTCTGTTTTCTAAAGCACAAGTTGAAATGATACCTCATGTATTAATTTCATCCCATTTAGAATAGAATAGACTTTATTGATCCCACAGTGGGGAAATTCGCTTGTCACAGCAGCACCATCACTCAAAGGGTAATTAGAAGAAAGATAAAAACAAGGATACATGTATATACACATAGGCAGTAATCTAGTATTGTAATCTTAGATCACTAAAAAAAACCACAAATAAAAGATGAAAAACAAACTTGGTACCAACACTATGCAGCATACTGTAAGAGACACAGACAACAATCTGAATCCGGTATTGCACAAGTATAGAACACATACTGAATATTGCATTGGTGTTATTGTGTACCAGGATGATACCAGCACAGCTTAAAGTAGACATATCATGCTTTTAAATTCTTCCTTTTTGCATCTAAATCATTCAGTTGTGGTCCATATACAGTGGAACTGCAGTTCTTAGGTCTGAATTCCTCATTATTGTTTCTGTCAGACACCTTCTCTACCACTGTTCTGAGCAGAGTCTCAAAAATGGCCCGTTTTGGTACTGTCTCTTTAAATCTGAATGAAGCTCTGCAAACCCCGCCCCCTCCACTGAGGGACTGACCCCAGTCGGACATTTTTGTAGTTTGATAGAGAAATTACTATTTACAGTAGTAGAAATGTTATATTTGCATTAGTAAAACATGAGGGAAGAGTTTTCCAACATCCTGCCCCCCAACACACACACACACACAACGGCTCCAAATGAATGTAATGCAATGGTGTTATCACTGTAATTACATGAACCATCAATACCAGCACATTGGAAAATATTTAACACCTATGAATACCATATCTGCTACATATATATATATATTTTTTTTTTGTTGGTTTATATTGGTGTCTTAATGGCTGAAAATGGATAAAAAGCACTTACATTTTGATTTAATTATAGGTTTGAGATTCCATAAAAAAGCCAAATGCTTTACTTTTTTGAAGATAAATAGAATAAAGTACATTTCTCCCCATGTTTTATTATGTAATCACCAAAGTCCTAATGCTTACATCTTTACAGGTTTTTATTTATTGCTTGCGCTGCATCTTTATTAAATGTATTTAGGTGTAACACTAGCTACGTTTACATGCGCCAAATTTCCCCATTCCGATTCAAATCTTGGTTGATCGGAAATCCCAAAACTCTGTTTACATGGACACTAACTGGAATGATCCGATCATGCCGCAATGCCCGCACCATAGCTTGCGCATGCGCAGACTTGTCTTTCCCGGAAGAGAAATTGTAAACAAACGCCATCTTGTCCGCACGTCTTTTCCCTTGCATTTTATTTGCTTATTCTCTAGCTTCGGTGAATTCCTGCTTCCTGCATCTTTAGATGCACTTTAGATGCACTTGAGTGTATAACTCGGCATTTTTAGCCGTTCGGCCATCGAAACGTTCAGTAATATTGAGCTCCCGTAGTATTTCCAGTAAAAAATAGTGTCGGCAACGGATCACTTCTGTTTACCGCCCGCCATGTTTTCGATCTGTCCTGAGCATGCGCAGAGGCGGAAAGATGGCACGCTGAAGTTGCACACATGCGCAGTGGGCATTATTTTACCCCAACGATCCGAATGGCTGTGTACATGGACGCCAATCGGATTGACGATCGGACAAAACCACCTCTCTCAATCGGAATAAAATTTCATTCGGATTAGGCCGAATCGGATCAGAATATTCCGATTGACATGTTTACATGATGCATTTTTGATCCGATAGGGCGTTCAATCCAATTACTTGTGCCCATGTAAACGTAGCTTGTGATAACTGCTCTAACATGCCCAGAGGTTGAAATCAATACTGTAGAGAAATCCCCAAGATCAGCCTGCTTTGCTAACAAATATAGTTCAATCTTACCTACATTCTAAATAAATACCATGAGGTTAAAGCCAGAATGGAGGAAACATGAAGCCAAATGAAATGCATGCTGGATCATCTTGGATTTGAACCTGTCCTGTGTTCAACTACAGAATAAATGTTTACAAGGCCCAGTTTGGACCAGTACAACTAAGAAGAATTGTACAATCAGTGAATGTTTTTATTATTTGTTTATATTAATTTACAAAGCAGTAATGTCACAGCAAACAAATAAATATAATAAATAGAAAGAATGAACAAAAATATTTGAATAATAGGCTTTGGACACTTAATGTCTCCCCTTTTGGTTTTAGTTGTTACAGACGTTGTGCACACAGGTGATTTGTGTCCTGGTGATGGTGGTATGTAGGTCTCAGAGTTCTTGTCATCCTGTGTTGTCCTCAGAATATGGCAGGAGTTTCCTGATGATGAGGGCCTCAAACCGGTCCTGGATTAAAGCAGGAGACGTAGGCAGAGACCTTCGTTGTCTGAATTCTGAGACGAGAGGGTTGGTGGGGTGTTCATCTTCTCTACCTCATCTAGAAATGGAGATGGTTGAGGGTAAACTTTTCCAAAGATCAGTTCCATGATGTCATCGTCATCGACGTATGCTGAAATGATAAACAATAACTTTAATGACATATTTTGTTTACAAGCAGCTTTTGGAAAGTTGGTTCTGTTCTACTAATGTTTATGTTTTTACTTTGCTTATAAGTTCACTTTGCTGCAGTGATTTAACAATTTATAAAAAATGTTAATAAAATACTGCCACTACAATTATTCAAATGATTTGAATCAAAATAAGCATATTAAAGAACAGCAGTTATTAAATGTTGCAGCTGTTTTTATAGACTTAGCTTGGGAGACAGACATTCTGTACACATGCTGCTCAGATCAGGTGGTTGTTTACAGAAAAGAATGTAATTCAATCATTTCAACAGAATGTTATCTTTCCAAACAGCGACTAAACCAATAAAACATAAAATAAATCACTCTGCTGCCATCAGATGGAGTGATTCAGGAGGTGTGATGTTCTAATGATAGTGGCTTCTTAGAGGTCTGAGGTGTAGGGCTAAAGTATCATCGCTCACTTTGGTCTGAAATAAATATTTTATTGTACTGACATTTCAAAGCCTTGCAGTGCCAAAATTTCACTTACCTAAACATCAGATTTTATGAACAGCTGTGTCCCAACTGAGCACATCTGGGCTTTAGTCTGACATCCTGTCAGTGAAAGATGCTCCAGCCTCCTGGATGTAGACTAACAAAAGCAAAGATGCATTTTTACTTTTGTTATATTTATTTTACAGGTTATTTTAGCAGCTTTGTGTCAGTCACGGTGATACAGAGTGTTAGTTTAGCTGTGTCTGACTTGATCCGAGTTAGTTTTTATTTCTGCAGTGAGCCATGAAACCTCACCTCACTTCACCCAGAGATTGTTCTTTAAAACTTGTATTAAATCCATTGTGTTGACGCATTTTAATGACCTTATTTTGCGCTGTATTTTTGCATGACATTTGCAGCATGCTAGGTTTACTCCACTCTCAAAAAGTAAGACAGAGTCTCTGCTGGGCTACAAAGTGTGAGCAGATATCTTGTATGATAAAAGGCGTTCATGAGAATTTGCAGATCACGTTTTTTTCCACAAAGATCAGCCAAATCCACATTTATCTAGTTACTAAATAACTAGCACATAGCGCTAGCTTAAACAGGCCCGATGCTAATGCTAGCAAAACAGTAGCCCATAAATACAATTCTAAAGTAAAGTTTGCTGACATTTTAGAGTTATATGAAGCTTACCGCTTGCTGCTGTGTCCAATACTGCCATATTCTGAAGAAATGACCCCTCAAAGTCCTTCTCCGGACCGTGCTGGAGGACTTCATATGCTGTCTGTCTGTCTGCTGCCCTGCACTGGGAAAGTACCCGTCTGCCAGCCGGCTCTTAGCCTGGTCACGGCAGGTCCACGTCTCCTTCTGTAGTTTTTTTAGCAGTAGTCACCAGCCTGACATGTGAAAATACTGCCACAGCACTCGTCCTTAAAGGGAATAAAACTTAAAAATTTGAGTGGCTCTTGGTGTTTTGTCGTGTTGAAGGCACTGGAGAAGTCGAAGAACATGATCCTCACAGAGCTTTTTTGCATCTCGAGGTGATTCAGAGCCCAGTGCTACAGGTAGATGAGGGCGTCCTCCACCCCCATGTTTGGTTTATATGCAAATTGAAGTGGGTCTATTTCTGGGGTTACCACTGAACGTAGATGGGTGAGGATGAGTCTCATCAGGACCGATACCTGCTCCTTTGTGCAAGGCGGAACAGGCTGAGCACTGCTCGTGCTCTACAGAATGACCTCCAGAGGGCCACTGGTGTGAATGTCTCTACCCAAACAATCAGGAACAGACTTCATGAAGATGGCCTGAGGGCCCAACGTCCCATAGTGGGCCCTGTGCTCACTGCCCAGCACCGTAGAGCTCGACTGGCATTTGCTCAAGAACACCAGAATTGGCAAGTCCGCCACTGGCGCCCTGTACTTTTTACAGACGAGAGCAGGTTCACCCTGAGCACCTGTGATAGACGTGAAAGAGTCTGGAGAAGACAAGGAGAACGTTATGCTGCCTGCAACGTCGTTCAACATGACAGGTTTGGTGGTGGGTCAGTGATGGTCTGGGGAGGCATATCCATGGAAGGACACACAGACCTCTACTGCCTAGGAAATGGTGCTCTGACTGCCATAAGGTATTGAGATGAAATCCTTGAACCCTTTGTCAGACCCTACGCTGATGCAGTAGGTCCTGGTTTTCTCCTAATGCACGACAATGCCCGGCCTCATGTGGCAAGAGTATGCAGGCAGTACCTGGAGGATGAAGGAATTGAAACAATTGAATGGCCTTCACGATCCCCTGACTTAAACCCAATAGAACATCTGTGGGACATTATGTTTCGGTCCATTAGGCGGCGCCAGGTTGCTCCTCAGACTGTACAAGAGCTCAGGGATGCCCTCACACAGATCTGGGAGGAAATGCCACAAGACACCATCCGTNAAAGAGTCATGCATGAGCTTGTGAGGGTCATCGTCTGTGAGCAGTATGTCGTCTATATACACCACTACAGGTTCCCCCTCCAATACCTCTTCAACTATTGATTGGAACACATTTGGACTATTTACAAAACCTTGGGGGAGCCTGGCCCATTCCAGGGTCCGGTTACCAACCTGGAACCCCGTGAGCCGCTGAGACTCCAACGACAGGGGAATGGACCAAAATCCGTTTGCTAGATCCATGCAGCTTTTATATTTCCCAGGCCGCACTAGAGCTCTAGCTCGCTGGGGATTCACTTTATATCTCATATCCGGTATGGTACGTTCATTAAGAGCCCTTAAATCATGTACCAATCGGTATTTCCCATTTGGTTTTGGCACCATCTGGATCGGTGTGACAGTGAGGCTTTCTTTTACCTCTTTCAAAACACCCTGCCGGGTCAAATCAGATAATAATTCATCCAAATCTTCTTTTCCATTCCTTATAGGATACTGGGGCACTCGAGGCGGAGGTGTAGCTCTGATCACATAAGGTTCACCTTTATACAACCCACAATCATTTTTATTTTTAGCAAATTTAAGTTTCTTCAGCTCCACTCGAAGCTGTGCTTTGTCAGTCTCACACAGCTCCGCTTCCTGTACTACTCTCTCAAGTTCCTTCTTCAAATCTACTGACACTCCTCTAGCTGTTGCTTGATTATCACTCTGAGGGGTGCTCGGTGCTGGAAAACTGAAGTTCGACAGGCAATCTTTTACTAGCTCGACCAAGTCTGACATGCATAACCAACTAGCTCCGTCTGGGGCAGGCAGACACTGTGACACCATGTCTGGGTGAAATACGGGCTGTAAATCTATCCGTGAACCATCAGCCAGGCTCACGGTGAACAAATCATTTACTTCAATGGTATCTTTACTTTTTTCCACACCTGAAATGTTAGCTCCTGTATCAATTAAGTATTTATTCCCATTATATGTACACACCAACCACGGATATTCTAGATATGCCACCTTTTGCAACGCATCTATTGCCTCTCTTGCTGTGAATGGGTAGTCGGGGAACTCCCGAGGGACGATTTGACCCCGGCTGGTGGCGGGGTTGTCTCCTCTCGGGTCTTGCGCCGTGCAGCCCGCTGTTCTGGGGTTAATTTCGCGTATTCCTCGGGGGAAAGCCAATTGTTTGGCTCCCTCCGTGGCGCTGCACGCTGCCTGTCTGTTTCGTAGCCCCCACTCTTCCGTGGGTCCTCTCTGAGGTTTTCTCTGTTTCTCTGCTTCCCCAACAGGCATGTGGCAACATGCCCCGTAGCATTAACTGCAGCTGCCGAATTGTACCAGCCACACAACACTTCGACCTGAGTTTCATGCGGGAGGCCTTCTGGACAGGGAGTTGTGACTACATTAATTATTTCACTGATCCCGTCTGCATGCGCAGCCACATGCCGAGGGTTAACTATCACCTTTCCAACCTCAAAAGGGGGCTTCAAAGCCATTGTCTCATCATGACACCGGGGGAATCTGACTTTCAATGCCAGTGCTACCCCCGCTTCAGAAGTACAATCCACATTTATTGAATTAATTAGCGATGCAGGCGGTGAAAGGACCACTGTGGCATAATCTGCCTTCATCACTCTGATTCTCCCCTCTGCCTCCGTAGCTANTATCACCATTGGGGGCAAATAGGTAAACGGCAACACGTTTATTAGCATTCCCAGACACCCGATCACGGTGTTTAGGGCTTCCAGGGGCCCTTGTTCACCGATGAGAAATAGGTAGAGCCATCCTCCTCCTGGGAGAATTTTTCCTAAAAATACATAGCGCAGCAAAGCTAATCCCATTAATGCCAAGACTTTTAGCGTACCCCGATGAGGGTTTTGAATCCAAAAACTGGTGCTGGCCACCAGATGGGTTAAAAGTACTGAAAGATATTCCCTTACCATAGTCACGAGCACGTCCTCCTCAGGACATGGCTCGCTAGTGGTATTAGGTGCTGTGTTATTCATCTTGGTACCACCAGGTTACCTTTCTCGCTCTCTTCTTCTGAGCGGATTTCAGTATGAGCTTCTCTTTTCCGGATCTCCGGCTTCTTTTGTGTTCGGTTGGCTCCTCCTCATCCTCTCGGAGGTGAGGGCGTGCGCTCTTACGGCACCTATGTAGACACCCTAATATAGTCATCAGTTTTGCAAGTGCCCCTAGTAATATGAGCCCTCCCACTATCAGCATTGGCACTTTAGCATACAGCCATAGGCTGGAGACTACATCAGCTGCTACGCCTACTGCTCCACGAGCCACAACAGTAATCACTTCCTTGACCCCCACAGTCAAGCCCCTGCCTGCTAAATTTAGTCCCAATCTGACAAATTCCCAATCTGACATTCGGGGTCGTTCATTCAGCCAACACTTTCCTGTTTTGTTGGGGAAATGAGCTGCTCCTGTGCAGTTCCTCTCTCTCCATCCTCCATCAACAGGCACCCAGGCAGGAAATGGTAACTCCCCCATAATGCTGTCATATTCTGCTGCGTCTCTGTCTTCCTGGCAGAAACATGCTCTGGGCCCTTTTGCATTAGCATAATAGTTCCACCCTACTCCTAAAGAAGGAAACTTCTCAGAGTCCCAGACCACATACTGAGACCAATTACCATCCCACCAGTGTGGGTCCCCATAATAGTCTATATATCCTCCTAACTCATAAGGATTGTACACATCTTTCCCATCTTTGATGGCTATTCTGGTTGACGGTCGTGTCTGCGTCCTGAAGCAGAACTGAGTGTTGCACCACAGAGTCAGCAGCACATTACGCACCCATGCTGTTTCTCTGAGCCTCAGGTCTCTTTCCCGATAGGCATAATCATACTCTGTATCTCTCAGGTCTCCGGAGTGGTAGCCCCATGTCATCCCGTTATAACGGTATTCAGAGTATGCTTTGGTTGAACTAATATCACTCATCTGCGGACCTTGTGATCTCACCAGTGTGAGTCCCACCATAGCTCCAAACCTCTGCACCTTCAGAAATGGTGGTGTCATATTTACTCCTTTAATCATCCCCTCTTCCCAGGTGACAGGAACTGTGGCTGGGTTAAGTAACGCCAAAATGTTAGCCAACCAGAATACAGTAGATAATTTCTTGTTCTTCGGCCTACATTTTAATACTTCTGGTGACAAATTCTTAATCCACCATTCCCCAAACAACGTATCATAAGGGGGTGTTTTTCCAGGTGTTGGAGACCCCCTAGGAGGAAAATGTCCCATTAATCCATGCACATCTATATCCCACATTTTTCTGGATACATCCGTGTGCCACCTTTTTGATGTAGCATTTACTGGCCACTCAGCGTGACTAGTTTTAGGGACCAGTCCAGGGTAGGGTCCCCGTACATGCGCTCCGACTGGCAGAAAATTCCCTATATATTCCCTCCACCAAGTGGTGGGATTTTTCTCATCATGAGTCACTCGTTTTATACAGTCCCAGACTCTGTCAGGCTCACCTTCTTCCCAAGCCTGTCTGGGGATGACCATATAATATTCAGTTAACCCATTAGGAAGACTACGATTCCTCACATGAGGTGCATTAATAAAGCTCAACTTCACTCCCCTCGGAGTCACATGCAGTGTCATCGGCATCACCGGTCGATTGAGTGGAATTTCCTTGTGAGCCGAAAAGGCCTTGTTATTGTTCATGACAATAGTTCTGGTTTTTTCAGCCTTCTGTGCCTGTGGACTTTCCACAATCATTCTAGGTCGTCTTACTATCCGAGGTAGCAACTCGGTTTCTTCCCGCTCATGGGGTGTAAGACTCCCCATGGGGGGTTGGGTATCTCCTCCAGCCGCCCATATCTCACCATCAGCTTTGGTTCCGTTCGGGAACGTCTCCAATCTGAAAATAGTACAGTTAGCATCTCGGGTCTGGCCTGTCTCGTACTCCGTCCAGGCATTTATCTTCCCATATTGGTAAATTACCTGAGTGCATGTCACGTTCTGCGTTCCACTGACATAGTCCCAGACTCTCAGCTGCCCCTCCTCCCACTCGAGAAGGCCATAGGTGAAATGTGTGTTATTCCTAACACGTTTAAGCTTTTTTAGCCATTTCAACCAGCTGGTAGATTGGGGGGTGCAGTCCTCCCCTCGATCAGGGACTGGACAGCCCAGGGTGAGTTTTCTACAATTTTCCTTCCACTTTGTTACATTAAAAGCTTCCCTTCTCGCCTCCATGCATGAGGTCGTGGGTAGTTTCAGTTCACCTTTTCTTTTTGTCACCCATCCCTTTATCACAGCTTTGGTGTGATACTTCTTAATCTTAGTCATGGGTATGGGCACAGAAATCATAATTACAAAAACAATTATTGCTGCCACACAATATTTTATTGCCATTCTGCAGCAGCAGGTTCCCGTGGCTCTCAGCCTCGGGCGTGGCCTCACCTCGTCCTCCTCGCTCCATTCACTGAGGTCGCTCATTCCTGCGGAGACGAGGGAACGAAGTGATTAAGTTTATTTGCTGGTCTCTGGCGCCCCCTGCTGGACCCAGGTGAGCTCTGCAAAGCGTACTGGGGCCTCCTCCTCTCTGTTCCATCCCAAGTTCGTACTAACTCTAAATCCGTGTCCATCTCTCAAGATGTCTCTCCAGACAGTCACGGTTCCCCATCCTCGGGGCTTACGAGCCATAACCTGCGTTTGGCTTCTGGTTATTGACATTGCCTGCCCTGCAGGAACAGTGGCGGAAGTGTACCAGTCTCTATCAGTAGTTTCATGACGGACTTGTTTCCTATCCCACACCTCCGTGGTCATAGGAAATTTCCGGAATCTATCTTTCAGCCGCAGCCGCGGCTGAGTAGCTTCCCATATCACCCTCCCCCAGGGGATGTATGTGGATTCGAAGCTTCCTTTTTTCTTGGTACACACCACTTCGCTGTAACAGTTTTCCCAGTATTCCTGGTAATTAGTGTACCCTGCGAGTGTTCCTTTATCCGGTACCAACAGTGGGACAGGACAAATTCTCACCCCGCAGGAGTTCGAACAGCTTATGAGTTTTCCCATGTCTATTTTACAGCACTGCCTTGACTCCTCTATAGCATGGTGGTCCAGACGACCCAACCGAATCCGACCAGCTACTGTTTTCCAGCACTCCAAGCACCAACTCACTTTTAAGACACCATGCAGTTCTACAGACCTAGAGGGTGTACTGTTTTTTGGTAATGTTTTCTCTTTCAAAAAGCGTGATCCCATCCACCTAATTTCAGCAACCTTTTTCCCACAATTACCACATGTCCCCGGGTGGTACAGCGCCCACCTGAGGCTCTCCTCCCGGTTTGTGCTACCTTGTGTTTTTCCCAGCGTGATTCCACCTGAAGTGGAGCCACTCAGGAGCCATATAGGGGATAAAATTCCCTCCTCAGTCATGGGGTACCATTTTTTTACAGTCTCCCAGCCAGATTTGTCCTGAACCGGGGCCTGTTTTTCGGATGGCGTTTCCTTCCCGGATGCCCCTAGTCTCCTCAATCTTTCCATCTTGGGGTCGTTTGTGAAGATAACTCTCTTCCTGCTCTCCCTGCGGAGAGACAGAGGGCGCTGTTTTAGTTTTTTCTTGTCTTAAATGAGGCTCCATTAGTGCTCTGTTAATTGCTAGCACTGCTCCAGGAGCATCCCACTCCTTTAAGTTTAATGCCTTTATGGTCTCTTTAACTGTGCGCACCGCCCTTTCAGCCACGCCATTTGTATGTGGCTTATATGGGAT
>SSNS01000219.1:457133-503853 GCA_006937985.1 Aphyosemion australe
ATCAAATTTACATTAGAAAATGCCCTACTGTATTCAACATTTAAAATGTATTTGGTTTATATTAATTATTTACATGTTAATACTCTATAGTAATGTGTACATTTAACCACCGACCTTTCTGTTGCTTAAAATATACATAAAACTATTTAAATATAAGTCCTAAAAGCTTGTAGACTAAACTAACTTACTTTAAATTACTTTACCTGGAAATGGTTATCCCTCAGCCTTAAGAACAAACGCTGGCACGAACGTGAAGCTGCTGTAGCTCCCTGGACGATTTTTGCTAGCTTAGCTCTTTCCCTTGGCCTGTTAGCTGCCGTAGAGGTGAAGGCTAGACCGTCCGAATTCAAAGTCGCTGACTTCCGGTCTTAGCGGTCTCGCAAGGACCCGGCCTTGCTAGACTGGCAAGGACCCGTCCTCACAAGCATCCTGCCCCTGGATTCGGACACACCCACTATCTGGACAATAGACTGATTTACGAGCCTGAGATCTTGGATGAACCTCCACGTGTCTCTGCCAGGCTTCCGTACAGGATAGATTGGCGAAAGACACGTGAATTCAGGTGAAGGTCTGAATATGCCTGCCTGGAGCATGCTTTCAATCACAGGTGCAATACCCTCCTCAGCCTCTCTGCTGATGGGATATTGTCTTATTTGTGGTCTGTAGTGTGACTTTTCTTGCACCTTAATGGGTAAACATCCTTTTATCAGTCCTACATCAGTTGGGCCTTTTGACCACAGGTCATTTGGAATGTTTTTTAGCTCCGGAAAGTCCTCCAATGCAACCGCGCATGTCAAGGACGTATCTGGCTTGTCTCATTCGTGTAAATGTGTGTTTGGAGACACTCTTATCTTCCAGCCTAGTGTGCGGCGGCATTTTCCCGACGAGCTGTGCTTCCAGCCGTCAGGGTCATCTGTATCATATTTTTCGCTCATCGCATCAGCAAGGAGGTCATTCATGCTTTTCCAAGGACGATTTATGTCTTTTAGCACAGACATGTGAGCAGGCCTGACGCGGGAAAGGCGATATTGTTCCGGAGACAAGATAACAGAACAAACAGCATTTCCCCGTGGTGTTATGTACAGGTGTTGAAGTGTGATGGTGTGATCTGTCAATTTGCGAAATTTGGTGTCATATGGCATGTCAGGCCCAGGGTCCTCTTTGTACCTGAGTGTGACATGTAACTCAGCAGGTGGCATGCGATCAGATTCACTGGTCAACTATTCATAATACATTGCACTAGCTTCAGCAAAAACTAAGTCTGCTAGCTCCTTAGACACATGTGTAGACATCACGTCCAAGGACCACCAGTAGTGAGGTTCTCCATCACCTTTTGACATGAGAATGTCTTGCGAATCTGGTGGATTTATTTCAGAAGTCATGCCTTCAGGTGTGCATACGACAGAAATACCTAATTTCACCATGAGGTCTTGTCCGAGTAGATTGACAGGAAAGGTGGAGTCTATTAACAATGGTATGTGAGTGTTAGCTCCTGTCTCCTGGTCTCTAACCTGAATGGGCCTGGTTAGTTTGTGCTTTTTAACATGGCCGGCTGCGGTTTTAATGAAAATCATGTCTGATGAGAATCTAGCTTCAGGAGGAGGTGCAGTAAGAACCGTCCTACAGGCTCCGGTATCACACAAACAACTGAACGGTTTCCCATTAAACAAGATAACCTGTGTAGGAGCCTTGGAGATGTCTGTTCACTTTCTGAGTGCAGCAAAAATGTCAACAGTTGTGTTATCCGTATCGCCCTCCTGTGTTGCCGCAGGGTCTGGCCTTGGTAGTGTTTTTGTGGTATCTTTAGTGTCAGTTTCTGGCTCTAGTCATGCCTTGTAACCCGGATAAGGGTTACCCGCACTGTTTGGGTTATCGATGACCTTAACCTTGCCCTCAGAGCTTGGTGCTGGGGGTAGCCTGCAGGTCTTAGCTGAGTGTCCTTTCTGATTGCAGTTCCAGCATGTCACGTCGCACAGATCGTTATCCGATCGGTCCCAGCGACCATGACGGGACGCTCTACCCCTCCCCCTGCATCTGGGATTTTGTCTGCCCCCAGTCACATAGCGTGATTGGTATGCATAACCTATTGTGTCATCCTTGCTATCTGTGCTCAGGAATGTGCTATCTGCACTAGTAGAGGTTATCTATCTTCTCCCACTAGGTTACATTTTCCGCAAACACAACATTAACTTCCATTGTTACGCAGATGACACCCAGCTCTACCTTTCAACCAAACCCTCAGCTTCACTCCCACCTTCCTCCCTGACCCTCTGTCTCCAAGAAATCCATTCTTGGTTCACTTCCAACTTCCTCAAATTGAACAGTTCTAAAACTGAAGTCCTCGTAGGCACACCTCATAATCTCTCCCCAACAAATCCCTCCATAAACTGCAGCTTCTCCAGAATGCTGCAGCACGTGTCATCACTAGGACTCCATCATCTCATCACATCACTCCCATCCTGCAACAACTTCACTGGCTGCCCATCAAACAGAGAATCAGTTTCAAAATTCTGCTCATCACTTTCAAAGCTCTTCATAACCTGGCTCCATTCTACATATCTGATCTCATTCACATCTCCACTCCTGTCCGTTCACTTCGTTCCTCTTCTGCTCCTCAACTCTCAGCTCCCCCCACTCGCCTCGTCACCATGGGGAGTAGAGCATTCAGCCGCTCTGCTCCCCACCTCTGGAATTCTCTTCCCCCTGGCCTTCGCACACTCACTCTCTCCCACTTTTTAAATCAAAACTCAAAGCACACCTGTTCACACAAGCTTTTACCACCTAGTTTTAATTATTATGTCTTAATGTTTTTATATATTTTTTAACATTTTTATCTTGCTCTATTTTTATCTTGTACAGTGTCCTTGGGTGACTTGAAAGGCGCTTTTAAATAAAATGTATTATTATTATTATTATTATTATGTGTTTCACTGCATGAGATGCTTGTTCAACAGCGTCGGCGACTGAGCCTCTTGGTTTGTGTACCCAATGTTTATCCACGAACGCACAAACAGGGGGAAGCAAGCCGTCTAAAAACGCCTTTTTTAACCCCTGCTGGTAAGCTTCCTGTACTTCAGCATTATAAGGTATCCCTGAGTTGTATCTGAAAATGGGTTCAAGTCTGCACAAGAAGTCTGAGGGGCTTTCATCTGGTTTCTGTGTTGTCTCACTAATTTTACCATAGTCAGCTGTTTTCTAAAACTCTGCCTTAATTCTCTCTAACAGTGGGTCTAGCTGAGCTGACAGCTCCATAGACCCTGCAGCTAAAGGTGCTCTATCTGTCCCGACTCCTGTATAATCACCCTTTACCCTGCCCCAACAGTGACCCAAGGCATTCTGAATGACTTTGTAGATTTCTACACCATTTAAACAGAAACTGCCCCTGAGCTCATTCGCATCAGAGCAGAACTGGTATACATCATCACTGTATTTAGTCAAACCAATTGCAGCCTGCACTGTATCAGCCTGGGTCCAAGGTCGGTAAACAGAGATGGTTGGGCTAGAGTCAGGCTCCACACCATAACGTGGATTGGCTACCTGCATGAGAGGGTAAAGACCAGAAGTGGTGTCTTCTGTTTTAAGCTGATCTGCGGCTGCTGTAGATGATGTCACCCCAACCGGTGCCTGCCTAGTTATGTAACCGTCCGGCCTCAGGGCGAGGGCCTCAGCCCTCCTTATCTCAGCAGCTGTCTGGCGTTTCACTATCTGCTTGGACAAGCTCGCTACATCAGCTGTCTGTTTTTCCACTATCTGCTTGGAAGAGCTCCCCCCCACCCCCATGCACATCCAGCAGAGGCGGGGCTGGTGTGGGAGGCAACGGGCCTGTGTCAGAAGCGGCGAGGGAAACAGAGGCAGCCTCTCCTCCCACAACAGCTGGCGGGTGCCCCTCTACTCCCCCGCCCCTCCTCCTCATTAACAGCATGGTCTCCTCCTCCGGTGTTATCAAGCCTAAGATGTGGCTAGTTCTGTTTTACTTCTTCTTGGCCTTCTGTGCTGCTCTCCTTTCTCTCTCTCCCTCCCTCGGGAAGCTTCTTGTAGCCATAACTCCGATAATTCATACTCAATTTTCAGCTTGCTCTTTCTGCCTTTTTTCTTTGCCCTTATAATCTCAATCTTAAGATCACCCTGAAGCTTCAAAACGTCTGCGACTAGCAGATTACCAGAAAAACCTTGGCGTTTAATCCATTTCCTAGAAATTTCACCACATTGAAGCGTTTTGGCCTCCATATATGCACCGTCTTTACTCAAAGGCATTTGTGAAGATTTGTTCCCCATAATGACTTAAATCACAACACGACTCCCCCGGCACGAGGTCTGGATTAGGCTTGTGAATCTGGCCTTCGACTGTGCAGACACACAGCGGGATTCAATTTACGGTGTGAAAACCAACCACTAAAAAATCCAGACCACCGGTACGAGACAAGTGTGAGCAAAATGAGTTATAAACTCCCTTCACTATAAGGAAGTTATAAGTCCATTCACTCCCTCACACATCCAACAGCAACCAACCAATGAACAAACAAATAGACAGACAGACCAACAATTATATAACTGGAGGTTGCGTTTAATTCACGGAAAAACGCTCAAAAACCACCCGAAACGATTCAGAGTCCGTGCGGTGGACAAACCCCAATTTAGGACTCTCCACAGTTATCGTACCGGGGTACAGATAACTGGAGGTCGCGTTTAATTCACGGAAAAACGCTCAAAAACTACCCCAAACGAGGTCCGTGCGGTGGACAACCCCCAATTTACGAACGCTCAAAGCCCCTTTAACTCCAGAGTGGCGTTTATATCAGCCAAACGCTCAAAATTCAAACTTCTCTGAGTTAGTATCCACACCAGTGTTAATTTTGACATGAAATTTTAATTTAGTTTTAGTCTTAGTCTTTTGACTAAAATTCTTTTTGATTTTAGTCAAGTTTTAGTCATCCAATTTGTTTTAGTCTTAGTCTAATTTTAGTCGACTAAAATTCCTAACTATTTTAGTCGACTAAATATAAAATAAACAAATTTGACAAATATTAATATTTTTTTCTTCTGATGCAATAATTTTACATTTCTGTAAAGGAATTGGGGTAACACTTTACAATAAGGGGCCTTTATTAACAGTCCCGATATTAACTATATTAAGCAGTTAATAGTTTATTAAAGCTTAATAATAAGCTAAGTAACGTTAAGATACCCTTATTGTAAAATTTTACCAGAAATGCAAACTAAACTTACTTGAAACTGTACTGTAATGCAAAAATACATTTTACACTTTATTTCAACACAACTCTTTATTTCTGATCGTTAAATAAAAACAATCAACAGTGGAAAGTGAAAAATCCCAATATGCACATTGACAAGTTTGAAATGGCAACTCTCAATATACATAAAGCAAAGAAAAAAAAAAAGAAAAACTATTAGAAATGTTCATTAGCAATGTATAAAAAAAGAAATAGTGCAAATGTCAAGGATTTTTCTTAAAAATGCTAGATGCCAGAAATTTTTGCTTACCAATAATGAAAGGAGTGCCTAACTTTTATTTGTGGTCCAAATTCATCCCTAACGTTCCTCGTGCATCTGTAACATCGAGATTACAAGAATGTTTCACAAATTACATGGAACAATATTGTCACTGAAATATAAACAATGAATAGCTGCTAATTCCCCATCAAATAAAAAGGCTTCATACTGTGAGGGATACTATTTTTCCCCAAAAACACCTGTTTTCACAATATACTGAAGGACAAGAACTATTTTTATTCATCACCAGCAACAAAAAAGAATCAGGTGGACCTATAAGCTTGCAGCTGAACAATAAATGTAACAATTTTTAAATCTGAATCTTAAGTGCAATGAACATGTGCATTATCGCTTTGCCACAAAATGGTGGCGCGACCAGAGACTGCAAATATTTAATGGCTTCGATTCATTTTGAGGAAAGCACTTCGTGCTAATGTGACTTTTGCTCTGTTACGCTTTGCCCTTGTGAGGTCCCCTGTAACACTGAACACCCTCTCTGCAAAAGCATGAGAAGCTGGCATTGCCAGTAGATCTAATGCTAAGGGTTTCAAGCTGTGATAAAATGTATCACATTTTTCTAGCCAAAACTGAATTCCTGTTTCACATGTGATGGGTTGTGAGAGCTCTTCCTTATACTTGCTTATCTGCTGTCTGATGCTACATTTGGATGACTTTGTTTTGGGCTTTGTACAGTATTTGGAGAGAAATCTAAAGACTGGTTGCCTTGAGGAGGAGGATGGTGGTGCTAAGTCAGGCTCTGGTCTGTTCGGTTCCTCCACATTGTCATCTTCACCATCATCAGGGTTGTCTTCTTGAGTCTGAGTATACTGGACCACATACCCCTCCGTCTGCTTGAGCAGTTCCTGAATGCTGTCATCAGCCACATCAACTTGGGTCTCGCACACTGTAGGGTTGAGAAAGCATACAGCTGCTGCAAGTGGGGAAAACCTTTCATCTGATGGATCCAGTACCCAGGCAAAACGCTGGTTCACATTCCCTTTCATTTTTCGTGCAAGAGCTGCAACATCCCGATGACTTGTGTTTTGTTCAAAATCAGTAAGGTGACTGAGCAAATCTAAGAGGGCAGCGAGTGTCAGTGACATAGACATTGTGTCACTCTGAAGAGTTTGCGTGTTTTCAGCAAAAGGTAACTTAAGCTCATGCAAAGACATAAGCTTCTGCCACTCACTGGAAAGTAAGGTGTCCCATCCCATCTCATTTGCTATTTGGCAAAGAGAATCTTTAACTCTGAGGAGACGTGCAACCATGTTATAGGTACTTGACCAGCTAGTGGGGCAATCATTTACAAGAATTAGGCCACACTCATCCAAAAGCTTTTGTGTTGCAACTGACTTGCGAAAGTTTTTCACAATTGATCGTGCTTTGTCAAGAACTCTCTTGATACTTTCCTCCTTATTCATCATGTGGACCACAAGCTGCAGTGTGTGGACCACACATGGCATCCGTTCCATGTCCTTGTCTTGATACCTACCAAAAGAAAAGAAAATACACATCAGATAACACATTCACTTACAGATATATACAATACAAGCTAAAATGACTTACTGTAGGTCTTCAATCTCCTCAGAATCACTTTCATCTTGGGGAGACTCATCTGGATCATCAGAGCTGACTTCTTCTGGAGGACTGTGTTTAAATGCTGCCACCATAATGCTACCATTGTCAGTTATTACAGTGAGAATTTTCTCATTTGAAATGCCCCATTCTTGCATGCACTTATCCATGCAGGTCTTAATGGACTGGGCAGTATGTGGATGGTCAACTTGTTCAAGAGCTAGTAAAATGTGTTCTGGCTTGTTTTGTTCCACACAGAAATAACAGCAACTGATGCCAAGAAATGATGCAGTCAGGCCTTTTTTAGTCCATAGGTCAATACCAATTGATACTTTCCTGGCACCAGACAGTCTTTTCTTAAACTTTGTTTTTTCTTCTTCATAGTCTTTTTCAATAAGATTGTTGATCTTAGTTTTTTTTGGCACAGTTAGCTTCTTATCCAACTTTTCCACCATCAGAATAAAGTCTTCATCTTCTACTGTTGTGACTGGCAATCCTGTACATCCAATCCATTTAGCAATAGCCTGCTCTTTTATCTGTTGTTCTTTGGCATCACTTTTGTACTTTGCAGTATTCAACAGTATCTCTGCAATGTTCTGATGGGATGTTTTTGCTTTTTTTGGATTTGGCTTGTCACCTTCAACAGCCTTCTGCAACTGCAAAAAGACAAAATTGTTCAAAGGATTATACTTTTATAGTTAAATTAATTTACAAGCTGTAAATATTTCAGATGTTCAGTCATGTAGCTAAAAATGCAACATTAGTCTTTATATATTTTTAAAATGTCTTCCAAGGGAAAAGTAACCTCCCCCCACACACACAAGTGTATGTATTAATCAGATGCACGAACCATAACTTTACATACTCATAAGTTTCCCTTATCTAACATAACAAAGGTGAAATGATCATTTCATTCACCTAGCAAATAATTTTTAGGTCATCACGTTTTGAAGCTACAACAACATGCGCACGGCAGCCTTTGGTTTTATTGATCTAAAACAAAACAAGTCTTAGCCAATTTACCTTGGAGAAAATCATGAGGTGGTTGTTCTGTAAATGCCTCTTCAAGTTTGTTGTGTTTTTGCCACGAATGGCTGCTCCACATTCTTTACACGTTGTCTTGTTTTCTTCGTCGTGAAATGTGAAATGAGCCCACACATCTTCCCTTCTTTTTCTCCCAGCAGCGGACATTTTCTCATTTTTAACTTGACCAATTCCACTGTTATATTCCCGGGAGCTTAATCAAAGTGCCGCTACCTCGGCTCTGCTTCACGTCTCAACAAGGCGGACTCTGGTTGGTTCTCTTCTCATCTACTCCTGCCTGTTACATTTGCTGATTGGTTCACTTCTCTAGTCCCGCCTGTTCTACTTGATCATTGGTTCTCTTGTCTTTTAGTCCCGCCGTTTTCATTTCCTGATTGGTTCTCTTCTCATCCCATCCCGCCTACTCTATTTGCTGATTGGTTCTTTTGTATGTTCGTCGCATTCTTCCTATTTTCTGATTGGATTTTCGTTACTGTCAATTCTCGTCTCGTATTTTATTCGTTGACGACAATGTCGATCAATTTAGTCATCGTCTTAGTCTTTTTCCATTTTCTTTTTTTTTATTTTCGTTTAGTTTTCGTTTGGTAAAATATATTCGTGACGAATAAAAAAACGAAAATATTTAGTTAACCAAATTAACACTGATCCACACATAAACAAGAATGTCTCACCAGATCTCCCCAGCTCAGAAGCTTGAGTTCGCAGACCCGGTGCCCCCCTGGCGACGTCAGACCCCAGGCGCCGACCTCCAGCGAAAGCAGGGCGCTGAAGGATTTTGTGGTGTCGCGACTATGTCCGGCGGTGGCGTTTGGCGTCGACAGCGAGATGACCAGGAGCTGCCACAGAGTTTATTTAAAGTGTGAGATAAGGCAGTGGCTGTGTTTACATGATGTGTGTGTGTGTGTGTGTGTGTGTGTGTGTGTGTGTGTGTGTGAGATGAGGAGCAAAGGAAATAGAGAAGCAGTACAGGACATAGAAATTCTATAACATTATCTGTCACTTCTCAAAGATTAACTGGAATCAATAAGCCAAATGTCTTTGCAGGAATATCATGTAGACCAGCTTCTGTTGGAGATTTAAGTTTTGATAACTGTGAATTTTAGACTAATGTCTGATCTGAATCTACATTGGTGGTCTGCCAAAAAAAATTCCAAATACTCTAAGTCAAGTTTATGTGGAAATGTTCATATTAAAGTGATACACAATAGTAAAGTAAAGTCACTTCTCCACCTCATTGAACAGCTGAGGTGGTTCTCATCATCACCTCCTTACCTGGTACTGTGAGGAGACCCCCAGGTAGACCCTGCACTTTAACAGGTGATACATGTTCTCTAGCCTGGGAACACTTTGGAATCCCCCATGAGGAGCTGGAGTGTGACTGGTGACAGCCCAGGGATGTATGGACTTACCTCCTGGACCTGTTTCTTCTGCAACCCAAGAAAAATATATACAAAGATGAAAGGATGAATAGATGACTGAATGGTAGAGGTGATGGACAGCAAGATGAGTGATGGATGAAAGGTGGGATAGATGAATGAGTAAATGGTCAGATAGATAGATGAATGGTTGGGTACTGTGTATTCAGTGTGGTTGATAAAATGTTGAAACATAATTTCAGCTGGATCAATGTGTTTCCCTTGATTTGAAAGATTAGCCCTGATAATGCAGTTATCAAAAGCCTTTTCTTATTTTTTTATCAACATCATTTCATCTGGGGCTAATTTTTCTTTACCGTATGTTTTTTTAAATTATTTTTTAAAAACCTAACAGCCATAAGAACATGCTACATATGTAAATAAACAAAGGCAACAGTTGACACTCTAAATAATTAGAATTTTCTTTAATGATGTAATAGAAATCCTTGTGTTAATACATTTCAAATGAAACTTATTCAGACATTTTGCTCTGATTGTTTTTGAGCAAAGTGATGAAAATTACTGACCAATACAAACTCCTCAGTGTGACGAGTACTGCATGGATTTTACTTTGATCTTACCAGTGGTTCTTTGGTTTCTAGGAGCCCTGCATTTCAGTTTTGTCTGCTTGTAAATGTTTGGCATCTAAATGTGTTTATAGTTACTGTGCAGTTTTAACAATGGGTGCAGATGATCACCACCATAGACGGGAATGATGTGCTCCAACCAGTTTTGCTTGAATTCCAGTTGAGTCAAGTTCTTGGAAGTCTCTGCTCAACTGCAACCAGACAAATCCCCAGCCAAAAAACATGTTCTCACTCTATAATCTGGAAGATCTATGGTTTAACATAACTTTATCTTCATTTAATTTCATTCTAAACATTTTAAGAAAAACTTGGGCCGAACCTGAGGAAACAGGAGGCTAGAGACTGGGAATGACTGGAACATTCAGTGCTTTTTCCAATACAAGAATATACAGTACATTTGTTAGTTCTGTGTTTATATAAAAAAATGCTTTATATACACTGCTCACAAAAATGAAAGGAACATTTTAAAGAAACACATTAGATACATCAGATCTCAACATGAAGTTGGATATCTATACAAATAACAACAGGGCAATGTCTTAGGAACAAAAGGATGCCAAGTCTTTTAATGGAAATAAAAGTTTTCAGCATACAGAGGGCTCAATTGTGTAGACACCCTAAAATCAGAGTGAAATGAAGATGTGGCAGGCTAGTGCATTATTTCAAAAACTTAATTTCTGCAACTCAAAATGCTTTTCAGTATCTTGTGTGGCCCCCACGAGCTTGTGTGCATGCTTGACAACGTCGGGGCATGCTCCTAATGAGACAACGGATGGTGTCTTGTACAGTCTGAGGAGCAACCTGGCGCCGCTTAATGGACAGAATCATAATGTCCCACAGATGTTCTATTGGGTTTAAGTCAGGGGATCGTGAAGGCCATTCAATTGTTTCAATTCCTTCATCCTCCAGGTACTGCCTGCATACTCTTGCCACATGAGGCCGGGCATTGTCGTGCATTAGGAGAAAACCAGGACCTACTGCATCAGCGTAGGGTCTGACAAAGGGTTCAAGGATTTCATCTGGATACCTTATGGCAGTCAGAGCACCATTTCCTAGGCAGTAGAGGTCTGTGCGTCCCTCCATGGATATGCCTCCCCAGACCATCACTGACCCACCACCAAACCTGTCATGTTGAACGACGTTGCAGGCAGCATAACGTTCTCCTTGTCTTCTCCAGACTCTTTCACGTCTATCACAGGTGCTCAGGGTGAACCTGCTCTCGTCTGTAAAAAGTACAGGGCGCCAGTGGCGGACTTGCCAATTCTGGTGTTCTTGAGCAAATGCCAGTCGAGCTCTACGGTGCTGGGCAGTGAGCACAGGGCCCACTACAGGACGTCGGGCCCTCAGGCCATCTTCATGAAGTCTGTTCCTGATTGTTGGGGTAGAGACATTCACACCAGTGGCCCTCTGGAGGTCATTCTGTAGGGCACGAGCAGTGCTCAGCCTGTTTCGCCTTGCACAAAGGAGCAGGTATCGGTCCTGCTGATGGGTTGTGGACCTTCTACGGCCATGTCCAGCTCTCCGAGAATAACCGCCAGTCTCCTGAAATCTCCTCCATGTTCTGGAGATTGTGCTGGGAGACACATTAAACCTTCTTGCTGCAGCACGTGTGGATGTGCCATCCTGGAGAAGTTGGACAACCTGTGCAACTTCTGTAGGGTTAAGGAATCGCCTCATACTGCCAGTAGAGATAATTACTCAAGCCAAAACTAGCACGAGTGGAAAACCAGCGAAAAAAGATCAAGAGGGAGAAACTTGAAATGACCTCCACATGTTAAATCAGTCCTGTTTTGAGGGTTTTGTAATTGTTGCCACTTTAGTGCACCTGTCGTTAAGTCCATGAACACCAATACAGCTGAAAGTGATTAACAATGCCCTCAGCTGCTTAATCAACCAGAAAATTATCAGACAGGTTTCATTGATTTCATGCCAGGCCCAATAAAAAAAGTGTTCCTTTAATTTTTGTGAGCAGTGTATTATAATCTCAAATCAAACCCCAACATGTTTCTTCCATATTAAAATAGTCATTTTTTGTTGTTAAAAACTAAACAAACAAAAGCGCTTGGTTACCCAAACCAGCTGGAGAAAAATCACTGCATTTTTCCAGAGTAGCAGGACAAAATATTTTAAATCTGATGTTAAATGAATGAAATTATTAAAAATGTACAAATACACCAGATGTAAAGGATCATAGAATATGTTTATTTGTTATTCCAAAATACAGAACAGCCTCCTCATCCATATCGTTAATTACCAACATTTACCTAAGTCTATTACATTAAATGAGAGAACCCTGTATGTTATTTAAGCTCACCATGAATATTACAAACATTTTAGCATCTGAAGTGTTGCTCACCAAACTAGACCACCTAGTTTAGCACAGGTTACAGGTAGGAAGGTTGAGCACAACATGTTCTGAGAATTAGTCACTGAGAGACCAGTCTTTCCTCAATAGTGAGCACGCACAAAAAACACCCAGCGATGTAAAGAACTAATCCGCATTCTTCTGCTGCACACAGTATTTGCTACATGCAGGCAGTAAATTCAAATAGAGACCGTTAAAGTTATCGTCAGTTCATGATTAATGATTGTTAGTTAAACAACTCTAAACCTACAATGGCAAATCTGCAAAACAAGCAAGCTTGAAATATTTTTTTTTCATGCCTCTTAACGTTCTAACATGTTGTAGCTATAAACATTTTGTGGAGATTAAAAAAATAAAAACTATTAATAAGGTAGATCTCTCGCATTAGTCTAAATCCCACAGCTCT
Source organism: Aphyosemion australe (assembly GCA_006937985.1). Classification (NCBI taxonomy): domain Eukaryota; kingdom Metazoa; phylum Chordata; class Actinopteri; order Cyprinodontiformes; family Nothobranchiidae; genus Aphyosemion; species Aphyosemion australe. Next base: position 470,037 of record SSNS01000219.1, read on the forward strand.
GGACCATCCGGTTGTCGGTCTCACTGAACCACCGCGCTTCCGATTTACCTGGGTCCTCCACTCATTAATCTCTGCTCACTTTGAAAAAGGGTGGAGTATCACCAGATATGAAATAAGACATTAAGTTGCATTTCAACTTCAAATTTTTGTTTAACTCAACAACAAGTGAAGTAAAAGAAAAGTCTGAAATCATTTCAAAATTTCACACGTTTAGAAAAAGTTCTAAGACTTTCAGAGACATAAAGAAAACACATTCCAGACATTCTTCACGTTATCCTGGACCTAGACGATCCTTTATTCATCTCAAGGTTTGACAAAGCGAACCTTCAAAGACAGTTGAGGTGGCAGGCCAAGTTGTATGAGGAACTGAATGAAAAAAGAAAACATTCTGACAAGTCTGTCAAATAAATTTTTTTTTTTAAAGCTTTAAGTTAGTCTCACCTCTACCAAAACCACTTCAATCTCTGATTGTGAGAGTTGGGTCTGAGACTTGAGTCGTGCACTCATTACAGCAACATAGTCTGCCAACACAAACACACTCCATATCAATAATAATGTTATGGAAATAAAAACAATAAAATGTATGCATTAGTAATGTTAACCCTTTAAGAACAGACTCAACATTTTCACTTACTTTGTCCTTGAACTGTAGATGAATGAGATTTGATGGTGTTTGGTAACATGGAAATGAAGAAAACAGAAATATGTTGGAATGGAAATGAAAATTAAAACAGTTAAAATCACAGATGCACAAACTAATGAAGGTGAGCTAAAGGAAAACACGAGAAAAAAAGCAATTATTGTTATATATATATATTGTTTAAATATTTAATCAATCAGAAAATACCATACAATGTTATCATAAAAGAAGTTGTGGCTGGTTGTGATATTAGCCGGGTTGGCTATCAGATTTAATACATTGCTGCAGATCAGAGTCCAACAACAGAAGCATCCCCGTTGAAATAAAGACAATCTGTGTAACATTTGTTCTATTAACTTTCAACTGAAAACCAAAAATCAAAAAATGAAAAAGTGACTTTTTTTTAATTGTGTTTTTCAATTGGATGCAAATGTTGTTTAAGCAGAGAAACAATTAAAACTCTAAAGGACCAGAGTTTAAGTGAACAGCTCTGTTTTCATTTACAGACGTCGATTAGCTCTGCTCATGGCAGTAAAGCGCTGCCTGTTAGAGGCAAAAAGGCTTCTTCCTGAGTTTACTGGCATGACACTGGTCCATGTAAACCTGAGCAATGCAATTTTAATATGTGAATGTTTTTTCAGCCCTAACCTAGTCACTTCCACTTTTCCTCCAAAAGCATTGACAAAAAAGACTAAGAATATAAATTATCGGCCTTAATACCATACCTTCATTCTGCACACCTCTAAATGTCTCATGGAGGTATTATTTTTAAAAAAATATATAGTTTTTTATTAAATTGTTCCATATTCAACATTTACAGACCTCTCGCATCTTTTTAAGTGAGACAATCAGTGGCTGCTAAATACTTTTTTGCCCCACTTTATGTTTAATTTAAGTTAATTTGGTATTTAAAAGTTTTATTTAAACCACTTATACCAGCTGTCCCAACATATGGGTGAAATGAAACATCTCACCAGTAGTTGCAGTGATGCTGACTCCAGAGCTCCAGATGTTCTCAAACACAGAGAACAGAGTGAATGTGTATTCAGTTCCAGCAGTCAGAGATGAGACTGTGTGAGTTACTGGTCCATCTCCAGTTGGTGCAGAATAAGTTAACTCTGAACCATTAAACTGGAGAACAAAGCTGACGTTATTGTTGACTTGATTCCACTGCAGAGTGATGCTGGTCTCATCTTGTCCTGATGAGCTGAACCCATCTGCATTTAGAGGAGCTGAAACAAAAAATAATTAGTTCATCTCAAAGAATCTGAGAGGTAAGTTGATTTCTTCAAGGTGTCATCAGTGCTCCTTGTAGTTATTTACCATTACCATGTGTTATTGATAATGATAATGTGATTGGGCAGTAGTCGTCTGAATGATTAGTTCAGGGAGTGGCGGATTGGCAATCGGGAGCACCGGGAGATGTCCCAGTGGCCTGTCTAGTAATCTGTCCCACTCAGTGATTGCCGACGGTCATGACGTGCCTAATATCTAAATAAACAACCCATCATCAGCTCATATGGGCATCTGCTCTCCTGAAGCTCACACAAAAGGAGCAAAGCTGGACACAAAGACACCCCCTCCTCTCATTTTGCCAGGGTCTGGAAAAGCGCTTTTTATTGGAAGTTTATTATTTCATGTTTTAGTATTTTCTGTTTTAAACAGCTGGTTCATTTTCCAAATTCACCAGAATGCAGGAAATGAGATCTTCCTCACTATTTTTTGCGGAGATGTAATTTCACCAGTGTGCGATGATGACTAATGGGACCTTAACATTTAGTGTTTTGCATTAATTGGATGGTGGTGGCCTGGGATGACAAACGGTGGGTTCAAAATAGGTGACGAAGGAGACAACACTGGGACTGAGCTCTTTTGAAGATGAATTAACAGATTTGTTCTTATAATTTGCATTTCAGACAAAGCACATCATGCAGCAGTCAAACATGGGGGTGGTAGTGTGATGCTCTGGGGCTAGTGCTATGTCAGGGCATTGACGTCTTGCTGTTACTGATGGAACCAGAAATTTCCTCCAGAACTTTATGAAGGGGAATTTCTGACCTTTAAAGTTAAACTTGCTGATCTAAGGGGACAAATACTGTCCAACTACAAGTTTTATTTTCTATGCAGGATATGATATTGCAGACATAAACAGGATTCACGTAAAAATGATGACCTAAAACATCTCACCAGTGACAGCTGTAATTTGTTCTCCAGAGCTCCAGACGTTCTCAAACACAGAGAACAGAGTGAATGTGTATTCAGTTCCAGCAGTCAGAGATGAGACTGTGTAAGTTACTGGTCCATCTCCAGTTGGTGCACTGATGTTGGTCTCTGTTCCGTTAAACTGGAGAACAAAACTGACACTGTTGTTGACTTTATTCCACTGCAGAGTGATGCTGGTCTCATTTTGTCCTGATGCGTGGAAATCTCCTGCATAAAAATAAAATAAATAGATAAATGTAACACATGAAACAACTAATCCAGTTTACACATACACTTACACTCAGACTGCATTATTTTCATGATAAAGCTGATCTATCACATTTAATTGTAGAATTTAGTGACATCCAGAGAAGATGATGAATCTTTAAATTAAGAGTTGCAAGTTAAACTTTTCTTTATAAACATTATGGAGAAACTAATCAATACAGCCTAACAAAGTTATCATTGACTCAAGTGAATCACTTCTATGCAAAACAAAGTGAAGAATTACTAGGGGCCATCTTCTTAAGCTAAACACAGCAGCAACACAACCACTGTCCCTCATTCTTATAAAAGAGCATCTATTAAATATGTGAGAGAAAAAGATACGTTACCATTTCTGTAACAGATGAACGGTAAACTAACTGTACACTCTTCATCAAACCATTTTCCTGAGTCATTAAATGATGCAGCTATACACTTTGGACCATAGGGACTGTAAGGAGAACCATTTGGCTCATTGTTCGCCCAGTATTGAAACAGAGAGCTGCTGCCATCAGACCATGACTTTTCCCAGTACAGACCAATCCACCCATATGTGAAACCTAATAGATTTCGGATTATGTTGTTGTCTGTCTGACTTCGAACACTGTAAAAAGAGAGAAAAGCATGTTAGCGTGAAAGGAACGGGACATTAGTTTGGCTTCTATGAATATTTAGAAATATAAAACAGTGTCAACTTTGGTTTAGAAAAATTGCTTGCAACATATTTATTGAATATTTGTCTACAAACATGAAGCAGCATTCCTATGACTCCTGGACTCTGACATGTGAGGCGGTGCAATGGCCAGCGCGCAGGAGTGTTTTTTGTCTGTAAACTGTATACATGTTTGTTTTTATTAGCATTTCTACAATTACTAATCTAGAAACAGCATATCTATAAATGAAAACCTTTAAAAGGACAGTAGAATAGGCAAAAATCTCTTTGAGGACATAAATTTGCAATTTTGGATCAGATTCAAATGTGAAAATGCTAATGCTGGGTGATGAAGACACGTAGTTTGTTCTAGTAACACCTGGGCACCCAAGACGTAGTCTGACGGGTGTTGCACCGGGACTAAGGAAAGGATTAGGAACACTAACTTCAGTTGAATGACTGGAGGATGATTTAGGAAGGTTAGAGATTGTGAGAAGAATGAATGAAATGACGTCTGAGTGTTGACGAGGTGAGTGGACCTTTCTTATAATCCACGAACATGTCTTCCTTGTTGCTCAGTAGCCGTGATGTGCCCGGATGTAAACATCCATCCAAATCTGCCTCTGATTGGTCTACCATGATGTTACTCTTAGCCAATCAGCAGTAATTATGATTATTTTTGCCTTTAGCTTCCAGTCAGATGAAGCTTCAACACAGCTTTATGCAGAATTATAGTAACAAACCTGTGCTGCATTTTCTTATCAGTAATGCAAACGGCGTTGCAACAATGGCAAAAGTAATTAATTTGATTACACGTTTCTAGTTTCTCGAGTGGGATGGCCTTTGTCCGCCAGGAGGTTGGCACATTGGTACACTTTCATTTACAATGCCATGCTTGGATTACTACCCAACTACATCTGTAACTTAATCTCATGGAGAAGTGTAACTTCTCACAGTCTGCGTGTAAACGATCAGTTGTTACTCTGTGTTCCGTTTGCTCGCACCGAACTGGGCAAAAGGGCTTTTGTTCACTCTGCTCCTTCTGCATGGAACAGGCTGCAGGAAAACTGGAAACTAACCAAGTTTATCTCCTTGAATACATTTAAAACCAGACTGAGAACCCTTGAGACAGATTCCATGTGTTGTAATTGCCTTCTGTAATTTTGTACATGTCTGTGTAACTGAAAAAAAAAATTGTAACTGTAACTTTTGCTGCCTCTTGGCCAGGACTTCCTTGAAAATGAGGTTTTTAATCTCAATGGGACCTTCCTGGTTAAATAAAGAGTAAATAAAAAAAATTCTAAAAAAACTCTGTAACGTTGTTTGTTTTAACACCATTGTTCCCGTCACTGGTATTCAGCCCTCTCTCCACAGAGAGAGAAGCCGAAGGAGAGAGGAGTCCGTGGGACTGAATGAGAAAGACACAAGGGAAAATGTAGGCAGATATAAATAAAAGAGATTTGTTGAGCAGACCTCTGCAATGTGCAAATGTGGCATGCCACCGTTTGACTGCCTTCAGACTGCCTACAGACTTTCTTGATTGCTCTGGACTTATTGTGTGAGAAAAGTTCTTACTTTCGTAATTGTTTTATGAGCGTTTTAATCCTGTTGTAACATCTTTGTTTCAATATTTTCTGCTCGTGCCTCTTGACCAGGTCATCATTGTAAATGAGAAAGGATTCTAACCTCACCTAGTTAAATAAAGGTTAGATAAATAAATAAATGAATGCATAAATAAATAAATACCAACGGTCAAACATGGTGGTGGTAATGTCAGGGTCTGGGTAGGGATGGGTATCGAACTCGGTACTTTTTAAGGCACCGACTGAATTCTGTGGTACTGACTGAGTACCGGTTCACGTGATATGAAACGGTGTCTTGTTTTGGTACCTGTGCTTCATAACGAGAACTTGTGAGACAGCGATTTGCGATTTGATAGCGGGGACAAATGTTTGTGTGTGTCGGGGGGGAGGAGGGTTGTTTACAGTTAACCCACTAGGGCAGGGGTGTTGAACTCCGGTCCTTGAGGGCCGCCATCCCACGTATTTTAGTGTTTTCTTTGTTTCAACACATCTGATTTCAATCAGCAGGTGATTAACAGGCTTCTGGAGAGCTTGATGAGCTGCTGCACAGGTGAATCAACTGTGTTGGAACAGGGAAACAACAAAGAGGTGCAGGATGTTGGCCCTCTAGGACTGGAGTTTGACACCTGTGCACTAGGGAGTCAATAACCGATTAAAGAAATTTTGGGAAATGTGCATCCCTACTAGATACTGTACATGGCTGTACACAGACTGCTTTATTGGGGCTAATGGGCCAATTTAAGCTCCAACAAAGTTTCACATGATATATAAAGGTTCAAAAAACAGTTTCCAATTGTAAAAAAAAATGTTGGACCCCTTTAACTTAGCTGTACCTGGCCAGGTCAACATAGTTCTCCCTGCAGAATGTTTGAGCATCAGTCCAATTCAGAGATTCGGTACTGAAAACAAAGGATGGTTCGCCATTTATTTGACCTGTATGTAGATAAAAGATAGAAAACAGCATTAGGATACATTATTTTTTGATAAAATTGCTGCAATGTCATAAGTCATGTGTGAAAAAACTAAATCGTTAAGCAGATACCATGGTTTAGCTTTAAAATGACATAACATAATTACTGAATAATTAAATTTAGACCATTTAAGAAATTAGATGAAAATTATAAAACACTATACCATTATAGCACACAAATCGCTGTTGGTCTGTGCAAGAAGCAGGAAACCACCTCCCCAGTGGGTCATAATTATACATGACAACACATTGCTCTGTGCTTGGGTTATAGATTTGGTAACCAGGAAGCCAGTTCCTATATGTGGTCTGCCCTTCATAGAAGCTGCTGTCAGGCAGAGACCATTTCCATCCTTTTATCAGGTCATCATAAAGACCTATCCAAGCCTCGCCTGTTGGAAAAAAAACACATTTGTGTTTTTAAAGAGCTGCAGTTAGACATGCCTGATCTAAACTTTAATATATTTAGAAGATTTCTGAGATCATAAGATTTTCAACAATCTTCGCCTCATCAGGAATCATGGGTGAAATATTACAGGCTGTTTTTGAATATTTTTAAATATTAATGAACTCACCTGTATAACTTGAGGTGGTGTTGACAACAGCAGCAACATCTTCTATGTTCGTTATCGTGGCCAGGTCAGTGTAGTCACGTCTGCAAATAGTCTGAGCCTCTGTCCAGGTCCCAGACACGTTCACAAAGTAGTACTGATGATTTTGGGGAAAGGCTGCATTGAACAGAGCTGCAGAAACACAATGCTGAGTTTATGTGACACTGGACAGACAGATTCTCAGATTGTGCTTGCTTTTCAAGTGACTGCCAGATGTGGGCTAGCTGTGGTTGAGCCACTGTCATGATCCGCTTCGTGTCTGTTTGTGTGCATGAGTGAGGCATCTTTGTTATACAAGATCTTTATGGGCAATATTCCTGCTAAGCACCTGCCATTTATGGAACACTAAAGTGTTCAAAATTAAATAAGTAAATAAGACTTTATGGAATAAATATCTACGTGAATAAATACTAGACAATTATGTAATCTGACAGTGAAATTGTGAAATCACAGAATGGTTTTAAATCTAAGCTCAATATTATGAAATATTTTTCATTCTTTTAAAATGTGTCTATTATCATAAAACTTTATTTCACAAGTAATTTTTCCATAAAAATCCAATGAGGCATTTCTATCAGTTTTTAATTACATAACTTTTTTTTCACAATAGTGTTTTTTCCACGACTGATTTTACAGCAGAATGTCTAAGTCTGTCAATCAAGTCATTGGGTGTGACCTGCTAAACCATTTGCTAATCCTTTATCGTTTAGTGTTCCTGGATATCCGCTCGCGAATAAGCAGATGGAAACAAACGCACAGACGAATTAATCAGAAAAAATACTTTTTTCCCCCAATTTAACATCATATAAGTGAAGTGAGAAATCCTACCAGTGATGCTGACTCCAGAGCTCCTGATGTTCTCAAACACAGAGAACAGAGTGAATGTGTATTCAGTTCCAGCAGTGAGAGGTGAGACTATATGAGTTACTGGTCCGTATCCAGTTGGTACAGAGTAGTTTACCTCTGCACCGTTAAACTGGAGAACAAAACTGACAACATTGTTGACTTGATTCCACTGCAGAGTGATGCTGGTCTCATCTTGTCCTGATGCTCTGAACCCATCTGCATTTAGAGGAGCTGAAACAACAAATCTGACATTAAATCATCTAAAAAAAGTCTGAAAAGCAAGTCAACTTCTTCAAAGTTTCAGTGTTCTTTGTAGTTTTACCATTACTAATGTTCATATGTTATTGAATCGGACAGTTTCTGATTGAACAGGAATTGCCTCAATGATCAGGAAGAGTGAGACTAACAGGAAACAATAGGTTTAAAATTAGTAATGGAGGAAAGGACACTGGGACTGAACTATTTATAAAATGAATGGACAGTCACATGTGGTCTGACTTGTAGTCTGCGTTTCAGGAAAATAAACCATCATGGAGCTGTCACACATAAGTCTGTTGATGCAACTTCAGGACCTGGTCTACATGCTGTTACTGATGGAACCCTGAATTCTTCTCTCTACCAGAAATTCTTTAAGGAAATCTCACCTTTGACCTTAAACAGGCTGTTTATGCTGAAAAACCCTCCAGTGTGTATCTCAAAGTGATTTGAGAGACTGGTTGCCATTTATCACTAATGACTGACAGCATTTGTTGTTGCAATTTGTTTTACAACCAATTAGTTGAGTCAGAGTAGAATCGAATAGGTATTTATTTTTGGCTCAGTAATTACAACAATTAAAACAACAAAAATTGCACAAAGGCGTGCCCTAAAATAACAAGACATGAAAAACCAGTTAAAATAAATGTCTGAGCGGGTCACTCCTCATATAGATCCAGGTTGGTTTTATTAGATCGTTCCCTTAAAAAGTGAACATTTGAAAAGTATTTTATCTCTGTCTCATACTAGAATTTGTAGTAACTAAGAAGACAAATACTTACTGGCTAAATGGCATAATATTTGACACATTTTAATTTTTTGCAGGATATATTATTGCAGACATAAACAGGATTCATGTAAAAATGATGACATCTCACCAGTGGCAGCTGTAATTTGTTCTCCAGAGTTTCTGACATTCTCAAACACAGAGAACAGAGTGAATGTGTATTCAGTTCCAGCAGTCAGAGATGAGACTGTGTAAGTTACTGGTCCATCTCCAGTTGGTGCACTGATGCTGGTCTCTGTTCCATTAAACTGGAGAACAAAACTGACACTGTTGTTGACTTTACTCCACTGCAGAGTGATGCTGGTCTCATTTTGTTCTGATGCATAGAAATCTGCATCAGAAGAAAAAACAAACATGTGAAAGAAGTTATACTGTTTGTATTAATGCACAGACTACATTACTGACTTTGTAAAACTCTCTCCTTCACATGTAAATGTTGAATTTAGTGATATCTAGAGGCAATGGTGAATCTTGCAACTGAACTGATATTTGCAAGTTAAGGTTTTCTGTAAAAATATGTAGAAAAAACTATAATTTACAAAACCTAAAAAAGTTATTGTCTCTGCTACTATTTAAAAACTTGATTTACTACTTAAATAGGAAACACATCTTTAAACCGTGAGACATCAATTACTATGAATTTAAATTAAACCCAGAATGTATTAGTATTGATGTTATTTTCTTGTTTACCTCATCAATTCAATTAAAATGATTTTTTGGAAAACTTGCATCACTACAATGAATTCTTTGTGTAAAACATGTCTATTGAAGCAGTAATTGGGCCAACTTCTTAAGTTAAACACTACAGCGACACAACCACTGTCTGTCTCACCCTTATAAATGAGCATGTATTCAATATCAGTCCCAGAATATTATTTGAACAAAAATAGGATTTAGTGACAAGATGATGAATCTTGCAACTATATTAGGAGTTGCAAGTTAAACTTTTCTTTATAAACATTAGGGAGAAACTAATCAGCACAATCTAACAAAGTTATCATTGAATAAAATGAATCACACCTATGCAAAACATGTAAAGTGAAGAATTAAGGTAAACACTGCAGCGCAACCACCACCTGTCTCATCCTTATAAAAGGACATCTATTAAATATGTGAGAGGGAAAAGGATACGTTACCGTTTCTGTAACAGATGAACGGTAAACTAGCTGTACAATCTTCATCAGACCATTTTCCTGAGTCAGAATAAGATGCAGCTGTACACGTTGGACCGTAGTAATATGTAGGAGAACCATATGGTTCATTGTTTGCCCAGTATCGAAATGGGGAGCTACTGCCATCAGACCACAATTTATCCAGATACAGACCAATCCATGCACTTGTGGGCCCTATTAGATTACGGATCATGTCATTTTCTTTCTGATTTCGAACACTGTTAAAAAAAAGAAAGAAAAAAAAAGAGATGCATTATAGCATCACATGACAGCAGGACATTAGTGTGGTTTAATCATTTGTTAGAAATATCTATTAGTGCCAAATTGGATTTAGAAAACTTTCTAGCAACATATTTATTTCTAGAGATTATTACAAGCACCTAATCCTATATAGTCTTCTGTGACAAAATAGTAAAATCAGAAGAAATCTGTAAGGATGTAAATACTTTAATTACAGAGCTGTATTCATACAGTATTAATTTGTGTTAGCTGTACCTGGCCAGGTCAACATAATTCTTCCTGCAGAATGTTTGAGCATCAGTCCAATATAGATTTTCAGTATTTAGAACAAAGGATGGTGAGCCATTTATCGTACCTGTTTGTAGATAAAAATAGAAGTTGGGATCAGGATAAACTATTTTATTATTTTAATGACATTTCAGAAATGTCATTAAAATAATAAACTACATTAATAAACAAATGTACTCTGTTATACTGTGTAAAAACGTACCATTATAGCACACAAAAGGTTGTATGGAGTCCCAAGAATAGACAAGCCACCTGCCCAATGAGTCATAATTATACATGACGACACATAGTTGCTCGCCTATGTAATCGTTTGGGTAACCAGGATACCAGTTCCTGTATGTGCTCTCTCCTTCACCATAGAAGCTGCTGTCATTTAGAGACCATTTCCAGCCATTTACCAGGTCATCATATAGACCTATCCAAGCCATGCCTGTTGGAAAAATAAATCACAATTTTTTGTTTTTTAAAGCTGCAGTGAAACATGACTGATCTAAAACGTAATTCATTTAAAATATTTCTGAGATCATGACAAGTTTGTCAACAATGTGAGCCTCATCAGGAACTGTGGGTGTAATATTACAGGCTGTTTATGAATAGCTCTGAATAATAATGAACTCACCTGTATAACTTGAGGTGGTGTTGACAACAGCAGCAACATCATCCATGTTTGTTATCGTGGCCAGGTCAGTGTAGTTACTTCTGCAGATAGTCTGAGCCTCTGTCCAGGTTCCAGACATGTTCACAAAGTAGTAGTGGTGATTTTGGACAAAAGCAGGATTGAACGGAGCTGCCGAAACAAATATTGAGGTTTTGTAAAACTGATGTATAAGAAACAGTTATGTTTGTGTGAGTGGGTGTATGACGTGCATTCTTGTGTGTCTAGGTTGAATGTGTTAATGTGTGAGCATGAGGGTGGGAGTGTGTGACTATCTGTCAGGTAGAGTCTTGGATTCCTTCCCTCTCCTGGGACATCTTGTGATGCTACAACATCTTGACCTACCCTCCGCCTGCCACATTTCCTGCTGGTGGGCGGTGTCTCGATCTTCCTGCATATTTGCAGCTCTCGTGTCGGGGGCTGGAAGTTTTTGGCATCTGTCGGCTCACTACTGGTGCCTGCCTGGTGGGGTCTGGGCCCATGGGCTCTGTCGAGTCTCTGCCAGGGTTGTGCACCCTTAGGTCCTGGGTTGCTGAGTTCCGAGCTTGGTCTTGCCCTTGAGTGGGCAGCTACGGACAGGCCTGGAGTCTTGCTGTTGTTATCTCCTGGGCATCTGGCACGGCTGCTGGCATCCAAGCCCTGCGCCCTCACAACAGGAAGTGTCATGTTTTACTGGGAAAGGTCCCTATTCAACCAATTTCAACTAACTAACTAACTAACTAACTAACTAACTAACTAACTAACTAACTAACTAACTAACTAACTAACTAACTAACATAAATGATTGTAAACAGAACACATTTATTTTTAATTAGGTTTGTAGTGTGTGTGTGTGTGTGTGTGTGTGTGTGTGTGTGTGTGTGTGTGCTAGCAAAAAAAAGGAAACGGGTGGTTAAAAATACAAATACCTAACAAGAAAATAAAGACACTTTAAAATGTAGCTGTGGATGGAGAGGTAAAGTGAAAAATACAAGAATAAACAACTCATTCAAATATATATTTACTCAGAGAATACCATATTTTATAATCACATATGTGAAATGAAACACCTTACTAGTAGCTGCAGTGATGCTGACTCCAGAGCTCCTGATGTTCTCAAACACAGAGAACAGAGTGAATGTGTATGTAGTTCCAGCAGTCAGAGATGAGAATGTGTGAGTTACTGGTCCATCTCCAGTTGGTGCAGAATAAGTTAACTCTGCACCATTAAACTGGAGAACAAAACTGACATTAATGTTGACGTTATTCCACTGCAGAGTGATGCTGGTCTCATCTTGTCCTGATGCTCTGAACCCATCTGCATTTAGAGGAGCTGGAACAAAAATGTGACATTAAATCACCTAAAAGAATCTGAGAGGTACGTTAGCTTCATTAGTCATCAATGCACCTCGGAGTGTTTTACCATGATTAACATTCTTGTGTTATTGACAGTGTTGGGCATCTTACGTTAAAAAAAGTAATTACATACTAGTTCAGTTGTCATGGATATCCTTTTATAATTTCTACTCATAACAACATAGCTGTTGATGTCTTCATTTGCAATTCTGACTAATAAGAATACAGTTAGTACTAGGATACATTAAATTATTGCTATATAAAAAAGGATTGACAGAGATGTCCGATTGTTGATTAAATGTAAAAATGGCTTGCCATTTCCTGCTCTCTCCCTGAGTGTCCTGCTTTCATTTATTTCCTCACCTTTCTGAAGCGCTGTTTATTTTCTTTCCTCCTCTTTTACAGATTTGTCCCCACCAATATTTACAGTTCATATAACTGTCCCAAGCATTTTGCGTGCGCCACCCCCTCCCTGCATTCATAGTGATCAGAGGTTAAATGTTTGCAGCACTACGCCCTCAGACTGGAGGAACGTGCGTGTGTATATCCAATTTTGTGATTTGTAAGCAGCTTGGGGTAGGATGGGAGGTGCGGTTACAGTCTGTGTCACTCGCTCTGGCTTCTCCAAGAAGGAGCCGTCTCCAATCGGCTCTAAGAGCAGTTTCATGCACGTCCAAGACATCACAAGTGTGGCTGTCAGAACGCCTGACAGTGCTGTGCTTCATTCAACCATATTGTAGTAACGTGCCACTTTACATGCCCAATAACGGTGATGGCGATGTAACAATGGGAAAAGTAATTAATTATATTACTCCGTTACCTAAAAAATAATGCCATTAGTAACGCCATTATACTTAAACACTATTACTCCCAACACTAGTTATTGATGGTGATAATGTGATTGAGCAAGATTAATGGAGAGACTGAAGTAAGTTTGAAATTGATGAAGGAGGAGGCTTCGTTTGTGATCAGTCACATGGTTTTCTGAGAAATGAAGCAAGCCTCGAAGTGGGGCTTCATTTGTCCCATCACTACTTCTCTAAGAGGACAAATGATTTCTGGCTTAATGACATAATATTTTATTTTCAAATTTAATTTTTGTTGTGGTACATAATTTTGCAGTGGTGAACATTCTCATCATAATGATGATCTAGAACATCTTACCAGTGACAGCTGTAAGTTGTATTCCAGAGCTTCTAATGTTCTCAAACACAGAGAACAGAGTGAATGTGTATTCAGTTCCAGCAGTCAGAGATGAGACTGTGTAAGTTACTGGTCCATCTCCAGTTGGTGCACTGATGCTGGTCTCTGTTCCATTAAACTGGAGAACAAAACTGACACTGTTGTTGTCTTTATTCCACTGCAGAGTGATGCTGGTCTCATTTTGTCTAGATGGATAGAAATCTGCATCAGGTAAAAAATTAGAAAAGTTAAATATAACACATGAGACACGGAATACTGTTTATACAAACCCCTAACACTCACAGACTACATTATTGGGGAAAAAACGTCTGATCTCTCACTCACATTTAAATTCGAGATTTAGTGACATCTGGAGAAACTTATATCCATCCATCCATCCATCCATCCATCCATCCATCCATCCATCCATCCATCCATCCATCCATCCATCCATCCATCCATCCATCCATCCATCCATCCATCCATCCATCCATCCATCCATCCATCCGCTTATCCGCTTATCCGCTTATCCGCTTATCCGCTTATCCGGAGTCGGGTCACGGGGGCAGCAGCTTAAGGAGGGAGGCCCAGACTTCCCTTTCCCCAGCCACTTGGGCCAGTTCCTCCGGGGGAATCCCAAGGCGTTCCCTGGCCAGCCGAGATGCATAATCCCTCCAGCATGTCCTGGGTTTTCCTTTGGGTCTGCTCCCGGTTGGACATGCCTGGGAAACCTCACCAGGGAGGCATCCAGGAGGCGTCCTAATCAGATGCCCGAGCCACCTCAACTGGCTCCTCTCAATGTGGAGGAGCAGCAGGTCTACTTTTAGCCCCTCCCGGATGGCCGAGCTTCTCACCCTATCTCTAAGGGAGAGCCCAGCCACCCTGAGGAGAAAACTCATTTCGGCTGCTTGTATCTGCGATCTCGTTCTTTCGGTCACTACCCAAAGCTCGTGACCATAGGTGAGGGTAGGAACGTAGATCGACCGGTAAATTGAGAGCGTCGCCTTTCGGCTCAGCTCTCTCTTCACCACGACAGACCGGTACAACGCCCCCATCACTGCAGATGCAGCACCAATCCGCCTGTCGATCTCACGCTCCACCCTTCCCTCACTCGTGAACAAGCCCCCAAGATACTTGAACTCCTCCACTTGGGGCAGGACCTCGTCCCTGACCTGGAGAAGGCATTCTACCCTTTTCCGACTCAAGACCATGGTCTTGGATTTAGAGGAGCTGATTCTCATCCCAGCTGCTTCACACTCGGCTGCGAACTGCTCCAGCGAAAGCCGGAGATCACGTTCTGACGAAGCCAACAGGACCACATCATCTGCAAAAAGCAGAGACCTGATCCTTAAGCCACCAAAACGGATCCCCTCACCACCTTGGCTGCACCTAGAAATTCTGTCCATAAATGTTATGAACAGAATCGGTGACAAAGGGCAGCCTTGGCAGAGTCCAACTCTCACCGGAAACGAGCCCGACTTACTGCCGGCAATGCGGACCAAGCTCTGACACTGGTCGTTATGACAGTTACAACTTGCAAGTTAATATTTTCTTTGTAAACAAATTTGGAGAAACTATAATTTGCACAACATATATTATTGTTTCCGCTATGAATTAAAAACCTGGGTAACACCCTTACTTGGGCAGCAGCACTGCCTGTCTCACCCTTTTAAGCTTCAATTCTATTCAGTTTTTTTATATAGCGCCAAATCGTAAGAGTCATCTCAAGGCACTTTACAAAGTAAACATGTAAAAGAGCATCTATTAAATATGTAAGAAGGAAATAGATACGTTACCATTTCTGTAACAGATAAACGGCAAACTATCTGTACACACTTCATCAGACCATTTTCCAGAGTCACCCAATGCTGCAGCTGTACACGTTGAAGCAAAACCACCATTTGGCTCATTGTTCGCCCAGTATCGAAACAGAGAGCTGCTGCCATCAGACCATGACTTGTCCCAATACAGACCAATCCATGCTTCTGTGAGGCCTATTAGACCACGGATTATGTCATTTTCTGTCTGACTTTGAACACTGTAAAAGAAACAGACAAGCATATTAGCGTCACATGAAAAGAACAGAACATTCTGACAACATGAAGTAAGCTAAAAGATCTCAAAAAGCAAAACATCATAAACTGTTCTAAAGAAATTCAAGAACAACCAAATCAACACTAACTTTTAAAGTGCATTAAAAATCTAAATTTTGATTTATTTGCCAGTTTTAAGAATTCTAGCCAAGCAACTTTTGCTTACCCTATTGGCAGATTGTTTTTACTCAGAACACGAAACTTTGGCTCACATTTAAAAAGATTTACCTTATTTTAAGTAATGTAAATTTTCTAGAGAAGAATTTATTTTCTTTTTAGACTAAAAATAAGGTAAAATGTCTAAAAAGTAGGCTTTTTCACTTTCTTAGAAGTCAGTTTTTGCAGTGAAATACCAGGGCAATTAAAATAAATCTGTAAGGAGGTAAATGCTTTATTCACAGAACTGCATTCATACAATATCAACTGGTGTCAGCTGTACCTGGCCAGGTCAATATAATTTTCCCTGCAGAAGGTTTGAGCATCAGTCCAATTCAGATATATGGTACTGAAAATAAAGGATGGTGAGCCATTTATTGTACCTGTTTGTAAATAAAAATAGAAAACCTCATTAAAATAAACCATTTTTAAAACAAATCACTGCAGTGTCATAAGCCAGTCACAGAAAAACTAAATAATTAGGCAGATTTGATTTCATTTTAAAATGAAATATAATTTATTACTGGATAAATAATATTAGATACTTTAGGAAATAGCGTGAAAATCATAAACTGAACAAATAACTAACACATTTTCTCTTATAATGTGTAAAAACTTACCATTATAGCACACAAAACGTTGTGCGATGGAGCAAGGATAATCATACCACCTGCCAAATGCGTCACCATTGTTCATGATAACACAGTGCAGTGTGTCTGGGACACTGTTTGGGTTAAAAGGACTCCAGTTGCTATATGTGGTCTCTCCTTCACCATAGAGGCTGCTGTCAGCTAGAGACCACTTCCAACCATCTACCAGGTCACCATATAGACCTATCCAGGCCATGCCTTTTGGAGAAAAGTGCATTTTTTCTTTAACAAGGCTAAAGTGAAACATGATTGATCTATAATACTTAGAAGATGTTTGAGTTCATGACAAGATTTTCAACAATCTGAGCCTCATCAGAACTGTAGGTGTAATATTACAGGCTGTTTATGAATAGTTCAGAATATTGAACTCACCTGTATAACTTGAGTTGGTGTTGACAACAGCAGCAACATCATCAATGTTTGTTATCGTGGCCAGGTCAGTGTAGTTACTTTTGCAGATAGTCTGAGCCTCTCTCCAGGTTTCCGGTGTGTTCACAAAGTAGTACTGATGATTTTGGGCAAAGGCTGCATTGAACAGAGCTGCAGAAACAAAGTATGGAGTTTTGGTTGAACTGATGTAAAGATGTTACAAAAATTTGACAGATTCACATATTTTGCTATGCACATCAAAGCTCTGCAGCTTCTACCTGCATCTAAATAATTTTGATTTTCACATTTTTAACTATGGTTCATTAATTTGGTCCCTCCTGACTTAAATCTCAAGAGGAGGTTAGGAAAAGGTTTAACCCTCCCACTGTCCTATTGGGTGACCCCTCCAGGAAAGGTGACGTTTGAGCAGGGTTGATGGTTTATCCCTTGGGGTCCACGTGGCAGAGGTGAGGACTGAGCACCACCTCACCTCTGCCACATGGACCCCAAGGGATAAACCATCAACCCTGCTCAAACGTCACCTTTCCTGGAGGGGTCACCCAATAGGACAGTGGGAGGGTTAAGACATTTACCCAAATGTTGTAAAGTATCTCTTAATAACTGTACAGGACATCAGGACTCAGATGACTTTATTAGTGACATAAAGTCCTTGATCCAGTTTAAAGTTTAACCACAGATATCCAAAAACACACATATATCCATAACACAAGGATCAACATCAAACAGCTGTAAAAAAAAAAAAAAAAGAACAATTGAATTTAGGACACATTACAATTTTTCTTAAGTTATCATAGTCTAGATCAGGGGTGTCAAACTCAAATTCACACTGGGTCAAAATGAAAAACTAGGACGAAGTCGCAGGCCAAACTCAATATTTATTGAAAAATAGATGGCAAAAATGTACACATCTACATATATGTATTGTTGAACCTTTTCATTTGTAAACTAATTAATTTTGCATAAACACTGAATCTGGAATAACCAAATTACACATGAGCAAGTAAATATTAAATTTAAATAAAATATACATCAGTATATTGTATATTCGTTACTTATTATGTCTAAATTTTTTTATTCAATAAAATGTGTATATATTCATCTTTTTTGAATTTTTAATCCTTGAGTATTTTGAATCTTTTAAAGCAACATTCCGCAACTTTTACACCTTAAAATTATGCTTTTTTGTAAAGTTACATACTATAATCTATTATGTTCATTTTCATACCTGTGATAGTGTTGGGGGGTCCCACGTCTGTTTACTGTACTATACAGTTTTTGAGCTTCGGGTCGCCGCCGGAAGTCCTGACTGGGTGTCATTTTACGGCAGAATATAGCAAGCCACAGGGATAAAAAAGCGCGCGTTCTAAACGTGCGTTATGTCCGCCAAAATGCGCGTCCTGAGCGCAAGTTTTGACGCCAAAGGGGGCAAAAACTCACGTGTTCAAAAAGAGAGCATAATGTCCACCAAAACGCGCGTCTTCAACGAGCGTTTTGGCGGACATAATGCAAGTTTAGAACGCGCAATTTTTTTATCCCTTTGGCTTGCCATAATTGTATAACGTAGACTCGTGTTTAGCAGTGGCAGATTCACCAAAGAAAGCTAGAAATCCCTTATCAGATGAATCTAGGAAAAGAAAAGAAGAACGTGATAGAGCAAGAGCAAAGACCAGAGTTATTATTGGGCCGTCTTTTCCTCGTTGGAGAGCTCTTTTAGAAAGAAAGGCATGAACTAACTCTAACCTAGCCGTGCTGCTAATGGCTAGGTAAGTAATAAATGATTTCACCAGGGTTATTGTGTTTGGTCGGGTATAAAGTTGTTATACAGTCCTGATAAAACTATTTATTAGGGATGCACGGCCGATACCGATACCAGAAAAAAGTTAACCGATAGGTACCGATACCAGTTGCCTGAAAGTGGCTTCACTGTGACTTATCATTTCTGTTGTAGTTTTCTATTTTGACCAATAGGGGGAGCTGTTTCAAACATTGTGAATGAAAGCAGAAACAGGCTCACACCTGAAAATGCAGAGATGACTATTTTCATCAAAAAGAACCTGCTGCTCATGTTTCCCAAAAAAGCTTAGTTCAGAATCCACACTATTGCTGCTAATGCTGACTATAGTTTTTTTATTTAAATGTGGACACTGCGATAGGTTCATAAATGTTATGTTCATGAAAGCTGGAGACAGTGCCAATTAGTTCATTTTGTTTGTAGAAAAATGTGCAATGATTTCACAGAAAATATTTAATTTTCACCTAATATGTTAGTATGGTGATCTCTATTAATATATTTAATTTTTTTTATCTAACTCACCGTCTTTTCCTGTTGAAAGCAGAGAAGAAAATAAAACATGTATTCCAATTCATTGCATTTTTGTGTGTGGTAGAAGTATCGGTAATCGGTATCGGCGAGTACTCAGATCCAAGTATCGGTATTGTATCGGTCTGGAAAAAAGTGGTATCGCTGCATCCCTACTATTTATTCAATGTGTGGAGGTGGAAAAGTTTGTTTTCGTTGGTTTGCCTGACATTAGGAATGTAAACATGCCTCTTATGCCCGAGAGAGAGATTTAATGTTATGACAGTGACGTTACGCAGCAATCCTCTAGAGGGCGACAGAGACCATATAACTGCAAAGTTGCGGAATGCTGTTTTAAGTATTTCTGCCTTATGTTTTCTTGTTGTTTATTCTTCATTCTTATTTTTACTCTGTTTTTTGCTCCTGTAATTAATGTAATTGCTGCTGGGACACAAAACTTGAGGGACAATAAAGGGATTTTCTGTTCCATTTCTATTCTATTCTTCTATCTATAACCTTTCCAGTTCCCATTTACTGTAGGTTAAATCTTTTTTCACATGCCAACAAAAATATATATATATATAAATTATTCCCTTCGTTGAAAATGCAATATTTAAGCTATTAACATTCAAGCTTTGGAGAAAAAAAGTGCATAAAAACCACAATAATTCAAGCTCAGTTTGCTCCACTCTGATTTACTCTGATGCTCACTATTTCTAGCCAGATACCTGCATCTCTTCTTAGATGCAAGTACATCAATATCTGGGGTTTGGGCTCTGCTTTGAATCCTTTTTTCAGGAGGAAAGAACCACCATAAATTTGGCCATGTGGTAGGTAGCAGCTACGCTGGGGGAGAGGAGAATTTGTGATGATGTCACATATGCGACGTACTGAGTTCTGATTTGTAGTCATAGTAATTAAGAATTTTTAAAGCTGATAAATCTCAAAGTACGTGACAGTCGTGGTCGAAACACACATCATTACTTTTCATTTAAATTGAAGTACAACGTGTGTGATTCAGGGCGTAAGGCAAAGTGGATTAGAAAACAGCTCTTTTAGCCCCATTGCCTCGCATTCATTTGATCGTTCTTCCGGGGACCCATGAGCCGACTGGAAGGGGAGGAGACTTAGGCTCCATATACCGCCATTGTGTAATCTTTTGTGAAAAGCACATGATCACGCCACATTACCTGAACAATCTGACCACTTATGAATGAACAAAGGCTCCCTGATGCTCCCTGATTAGCTTTGCGGCAAAGTGTTTGTTTTATGAAAGAGGCTAGGGAGTAACTTAACTGCTTGGAGGCTGGTGTCTAGCAAATGGCAGACAGGGAGCTCATCATACATGGCTGCTGAAAGTTGGGCGTGATGAGGTCCTGAGAAGTTTGGCGTGTCTTTAGATTTCATTGTTTGGTTATTGAAATCAGTGTTGTTTTCTTTGAGCATCTTAGTTTAAGTCTGTATGACGAAAATGCATTTAAGTCTTAGTTTTAGTTGACTAAAATGTTTGTTTTTAGTTTTACAAAAAATTAAACAGAGTATTATTCTTTAACAAATGAATTGATAGGTCAGATGTGCTCTGATACCAACATCATTTATTTTAGGGCTAAAGATGATGGAACACAATCTGAGTTGCCCCAGATTTTGTCCAGGAAAACGATAATCCCCAGACTGGTATAATTTTTTTTAACTTTACTGATAATCACTATACTGTATATAATTTATTGAAGAAGAAACCATCTTTTATATAGTGCCTCTCAAGATAAAATCATGAGGCGCTTCACAAGAACAAAAAATCAAAAATAAAAAAGTAAAGAAATTAAAAATGATCAAAAAGGGAAAAATAAAAATTGTGATCCAAAAAAAAAGTGAGGAAAAGGAAAAAGAAAATTAATAAGAAAAGGGCAATTAGTGAATCCCTGGAAAGGCAGAAATTGGTAGAAAAAGCAGAATGAAGAGCAGGTTGTGATGATGAATCAGCTGAGGTTCACACCAAAGCCAGCCTGAACAGGTGAGTGTTCAGCTGCTTTTTAAAGGAGACCACTGAGTCCCCTGATCTCAGGCTCAGGGGGAGAGAGTTCCAGAGTCTGGGGGCCACAGCAGCAAATGATCTGTCACCTTTGGTCTTTAGCCTGGTGCGCTGCACAACCAGTAGGCTTTGATCACTGGACCTCAGGGACCTGCTGGGGGTGTAGGGACTGAGAAGATCACCAATGTATGATGGTGCTTGTCCATGGAAGGCCCTAAAACCAGAACCATCCATCCATCCATTTTCTCCCGCTTATCCGGAGTCGGGTCGCGGGGGCAGCAGCTTAAGGAGGGAAGCCCAGACCTCCCTCTCCCCAGCCACTTGGGCCAGCTCCTCCGGGGGAATCCCTGTAGCCGAGGATCAGACCGCCAAGGTCCCTGCCTTCGGCTACCGCCCTTTGCACATTGCACCCGACCCCTTTGGCCCCTCCCACGGGTGGTGGGCCCATGGGAAGGGGGACCCACGTCTCCTCTTCGGGCTATGCCCGGCCGGGCTCCATGGGTGAAAGCCCGGCCACCAGGCGCTCGCCAGCGTGCCCCAACTCCAGGCCTGGCTCCAGAGGGGGGCCCCGGTGACCCGCGTCCGGGCGAGGGAACACTGGTTCCATTTATTTTATTCATCATAAGGGGTCTTTGGGCTGCACTTTGTCTGATCCCTCACCTAGGACCTGTTTGCCATGGGTGACCCTACCAGAGGCATAAAGCCTCAGACAACTTAGCTCCTAGGATCATTGGGACACTCAAACCCCTCCACCACGATAAGGTGGCAGCCCAGGGAGAGGTAAAACCAGAACCAGGATCTTGAAATGAACCCTGAAGTTAACCGGCAGTCAGTGAAGCTGGAAGAGAAGCGAGGTGACGTGGGTGTGCTTTGATGATTTGGTCAGGAGGAGCCTAGCACAGGCATTCTGGACCATCTGTAGACAGCTCAGGGAGGTTTTGCTCAGACAAGTCAAAAGCAAGTTGCAGTAGTCTAAGCAGTTCCTGAAAGGCCTACCCAGTCTCTCAGCCTTTCCAGTAGCAGGTGATGGTCAACAGTGTCAGAGGCTGCAGTCAGGTCCAGCAGAACCAGAACAGAAGAGTCTACTGCATTACTGTGAGTCAGATTGATGCAGAGCTGTGCATCATTCAGTAGATTTTCACAAAATAAATTCATGATTTTCTTTCAAAGGACTATGGGGAAGGACGAAGTAACGACACTTACGAGCGATGCGCCCGTCGCTGCGAGTGACTGCAGCCCAGCACGGGAGAGCGTACAAACACGGATGCTGCACAGGTAGCTATGTTACACAAACACAAAAAATACCATTACCTGCTAAAGTATCAGCCCTGCTTACAGGTTGGGCTGTAGGTCAAATATGACATAATTTTAATGACTGGTGTTTGGTTTGGAAAATGTCCAGTCTCAATTCTTAGCTGGTTTGGCAGACTTCGTGCTCCCAGGTTGTACTGCTGCCCTCCGCTGTTTCTTTCAGGTTTCATCATGTCAAAGCACAAATGCAAAACGCTGTAAATTATATCTTGTATGTCTCTGAAAAGCTTCAGTATGATCAGAAAATCAAGGACAATAGTAAACAAGTAAAAATATTACAAACTGTGCCTTTAAAGAAGCAACATGTAAGAATTCTACAGTGAAATAATCCCAAAACTCAATTTAAACCTGATCCACTACTTAATTTGTAAGTAGTCACTGTTTACACTCAGTGAGCCCATGAGGTTGCCAGGCCTGCTAATGCTGCTCTGCTGGCATTTGTAATTCAACAATGGCAGGAAAAAAGCTCCAGAGTCATGATCCAGGCTGATGGGGAGGTTGCGCAGCTGGAAAGATTCCAACAGTTGGGGTGGCTGGAATAAACTTTTGGGATTTTTGGACTTTAACAGAGGAGTTATTGAAAGGTTTGAAAGATTAAAGATCAACGTTTAAGAACTGAACAACTTTGATGAGTGACGCTTTATTTGTAATGTCATGTTTGCTCGTTTTTGCTATTTTATGTGGCTCATTTAACACACACACATGCTTGCGTGCGTGTGTGCGCGTTGTTGTCGTTCAGAACTATAACAGCAAGCTAACAGCAAGATGGCAAATAAGTGCACTTCCTCTAAGCTGGACACAAGGTGTGGAAAACATTTTTAAAATCTTATTTCTGATTATAATCGGTCACTCTGAGTTTTCCGTGCAGGCTGAGCAGGAAAATAGTCTTCTGTATGTATTTCATGCATTAGCTCGTGATAGAAAATATGAGGTGAAATGATAGGATTTGAAAAGCCTGACAAATGCACTTTTCACAAAAAGAGAATCTCAAAGTGCTTCACAAAGATCAACAAAACAGATCATGAAGTCATAAAACCATAAAATGATCTTAAAAACAAAACAGCAAAATATCATAAAATAAATTAAAATCAGAAAACACAATCATAAAATTATAAAATGCTAAGCAAATAAAAATTATTATAAATTTAAGTTTAAAAAAGAATAAAAACAAAAGATTTAAAGGGGACCTAGATTGTAAACCAACATTTTCCTTGTTGTTGTTGAATAAGACAGCTTGGGTGGTCAACAGTAGCATGCCAAAAAGTCAAAGCCGTGTTTGACCTACTTTTTATGTAAATCAGAAAGTTGAAAAAGGCGAGAGAAAACCTCCTGTTCTGAGAAAGCCTTCCTTAACACGTCATAAGGGGGAGCCACGCCTCCTCAAACCTGCATGTGTCTGAGGCCTTCTGGGGAAACCAACCAATCAGCATGTCCTGGCCGAGTGGAAGGGGTCAACAGCTCTTTTCACTGAAGGCCTGAGTAAGGGGGTTTAGAACGGCCTGTATCAGGGCTCCTGGGACAGATGAAAGCCAAAAAAAATGTTCTTATGCTTTTTGGAGGCTCAAAGCTCTGTTTTAGAGTGTTGATTCATTGCATTCTAGGACACCTTTAAGAAAAAGCAGCTTTAAATAAAAGGGTCTTCAGCTGCTTTTTAAAGGTAACCTGACTGTCAATACTATGTAAGCGGTTACATTTTGTGCGATAACATTTGAAAACCTTCAAGTAGTTTGATAAAAACAAACAATAAAATATATTATTGTTTATTTTATTTACAGGTAAAACTCAAAAGTAGAATGTCATGCAAGCGTTCATTTTTTTCAATACTTTTCAACTTAGACTGAGAGACCATCTAAAGGCTCAGGAACCCTTTTCAGGTGTTCTGGATTCATTACATAACTTTTTGCACCATATTCCAATTTTTGAAGTTTGACCTGTATTTAAAATTAAAACCTTTTCCCATACTAATCATGCGGCCATTTCTGTGGACTGTCATCCTCCACAGCTCATTAGCTATTTCAAATGGACCTGGAAGCTTTGTGCTAAACACAGTTAGCTTTGAGATGTTTCTTTTTTTATCATTTGCACAAAGATGTGTTAGATGATATAAAGTAGTAATATCTAAATCTCTAGGTTTTATTTTGTTAGCTTAAATAGCAGAGAAACAACTCTGAATAGCAGCTGCAGAGGGTCTTTTTGCCTCCCAGCATTGTGTGCATGTGCACTATTACCCAGATGAAAACAAAAATGTTCAAGGGTTCTATGAACAGAGGCAAAATAAAGTTCTGCAAAAATAATAAATAAATGAATATTTGCTCACATTTTCTTTATTGTCTTTGTTTTATGTATATGCAAAATGCTGCCTTAACCAAAACACTCTTAAACTTATGATTTTAAAACATTTGGTTTCATATATTGATTTTTAGCTTGAAGGCTCACCCTGTGCAGAAAGACTTACAGAATATTTAAAGAAAAGTAACCTACCCTTGAGAGCAATGATGATCATGAGCAAATAATCCATGAGGTAAAACTTTGAAAAATGAAAATAGTAACATTTATGAACCTTCTCCAAACTGCTCACTTAAACCTACAATTCCTCACATGACCAATGCAAACTCTCAGTGTGATGAGTACTGGACAGATTTTACTTATCACATCTACATCACCACACCTGCTCCTTGACACACACATACTTTTAGAAACGCAGACAGTTTTGTTTGTTTGTACTTGTTTGACGAGCGTAATTAAAATGATCTCTACCGTAGACCGGAATGGTGTTCTCCAACCAGTTTTGCTCACATTCCACTTGAGTCACAAGTGAGTCACGCTAACCCTAATCAGAACAATCTCCAGACAAAGGCTGTCACAGGAATGAGGAGGATCAAGCTTTAAAAATCCAAACCTCCCTTAAAGGAACTAGAGGCAGGATCTTTAAAAAATCTGTAAAAAATGAAACATGTATGTTCATTTTTTCAAAGCTAATGGGTGATGAAGCGTTATAAACCAAAAAGAATGAGGCCACCCATGTATCGTTCCATTTTCTTGAACAGGCTGTTTGCTGCAAAATGCGCTGCAGTTCGGTCACGAATTTCCCGCGCTGCCCTACGGATATGGCGTCAATTGACACTGCTTGCGCGTTCACGACAGCTTCAAAACAGAAAGAAAATGTGTTCGACACTGCAGATCGGTAGGTGGCGCTATTGCACCTTAAGTTGCTTGCCAACCGCCAAACTCCAAAAGAAGAACTGTGGGAATGGATTCTACTGCAACCAGCAAACGACCAAGCGTGGCACAAAGGAAGTTTATTCAGCGGCATCTCGTGAGTCAAAAACCAAATATGGTAAAAGACAGGCAGGGACCCGAATCTATATCGGATACGTGATTGACGAATGGAGGCTGCTTCAACTATATCTGGGACTCAAAAAGGATGCTGCCATGGCTCATTTCCTAGTGAGCAGGTAAGAAACATTATAGGTTGTGTTTAGAGATGATGACAATGATCTGACCTCACCGATGACTCAGAGAGAGCTAGCGTGCAGTAGCATTAGCTGTGATCATGCTACAGTAGTAGCATTAGCTGTGATCAGGGCTGCAGCGTGGATTGCTTCGCCGCAATATTGTCCGTGAGAGCGGCGGGGAGTTGCCTTTTCAGCGTGAGATATTGGAGGTGTGGCGTGAGAGCGTGTGAAGAGGGTCAGGTAATGGTATTTTTGTGTTTGTGTAACATAGCCGTCTGTGCACGCTCCCGTGCTGGGCTGCAGTTACTCGCAGAGCCGGGCGCGTCGCTCGTGAGCATCGTTTCTTTTTTCCTGCCTCTAGTTCCTTTAANACGTTGGCTCGGGCCCTCATCCTCTTAACATGCCCCGGGAAACCAGGGTCTGGACTGCGACATCATTTGGATGGGAGGGGAAGCCATGGGCTGAGCTGGTGTCATGAGTGGCAGCGGAGCAGACACCATCGACTGACTTGATGCCATGGATGGTAGCGGAGTGGACACCATGTTCTGGGGTCCAGGCACTGTGGGCTGGCCCGGTGGTGGGTATTGGATGTTTCCGGCCCAAGGCACCTCCGTGTATTTCGGTGGTGGAATGGCCTTCACCCACGTCGGTCCCATGGGACCTAACATGATGAAGTTCGGCTGGTTTGGCATCGGTTCATCCGCTCCCTTCTGCGTGAGGTCTCTGGTCGGTCGTGGCTCACACCGCTCCTGTGTGTAATCTCCCTCCTCGGTCGCAATCCAACACCACTCGGCTCCTCCGTCCCTTTCTCTGAAATGTGTTAATGTACAAGGATGCCATCTCTCCTTTTGCTCAGGAGAAATGCGAATGGGGTCATAATGATCCACCACCACTGATCTGGTAATTCGTTCAATTATATCAATTCTTCCCCGCACACGGGTACCCTTATGAGAGGTGCCTTCTGTAACTAGTACTAATTTCCCCCATGTGGTTGGCCCCCAGGGACCATTGGGGTTAAGCTTCTCAGGGAGACCATCCCTGAACCCATACACGTATACTTTTCTGTCACGTGCCGGGGACTCAGACCGGGCTTTAGACCTCTTCTTGTTCCTGTTTGGTCGCCACCTCGGCATACGGGGCTCTGCCATCCCCGGAGTGGGGGTTCTCTGTGTGCTGAGGCTGTCCGCCTCCCCCATAGCTGGGGTGGTCTTCAGCGGGTCCTCGCTCCAAGGTTCCGCCTGGACAAAGATCAACAACATTTGAAATTTGAAGGTCAGCTCTCAGGCCACCACATCTCATTAGTATCCCCTGCGTGTAGCATGACAACAGTCTCCCGTCCGACACTCCTGCACCCATCTCATCTAGAAGACATATGAGACAGGTCAATTCCACCCTGTCAGTTCGAAGCACGGGGACCGCCGACGTCACCAATGGGTGAATCCGGCACGCGAGATTTATATCTGGTGCCTAGGACAAAGAAAATGTACATTGCTAAATACCATGACGCTGCCAGATTCAATACTTCTGACAGGACACCAATTGTACCTATCCCCCACCACACGTACATCAAACCTCTCCACATCTTCCTCTTGGAGGGTGCTATGCCGTGCACTTGGGCTTTCTTAACACAATACACCGTAATTGCCCCTTCCATGGCAATCAATGACATTACATTTATCCCCAATATCACCATTGGGGGCAAATAGGTAAACGGCAACACGTTTATTAGCATTCCCAGACACCCGATCACGGTGTTTAGGGCTTCCAGGGGCCCTTGTTCTCCGATGAGAAATAGGTAGAGCCATCCTCCTCCTGGGAGAATTTTTCCTAAAAATACATAGCGAAGCAAAGCTAATCCCATTAATGCCAAGGCTTTTAGCGTACCCCGATGAGGGTTTTGAATCCAAAAACTGGTGCTGGCCACCAGATGGGTTAAAAGTACTGAAAGATATTCCCTTACCATAGTCACGAGCACGTCCTCCTCAGGACATGGCTCGCTAGTGGTATTAGGTGCTGTATTATTCATCTTGGTACCACCAGGTTACCTTTCTCGCTCTCTTCTTCCGAGCGGATTTCAGTATGAGTCTCTCTTTTCCGGATCTCCGGCTTCTTTTGTGTTCGGTTGGCTCCTCCTCATCCTCTCGGAGGTGAGGGCGTGCGCTCTTACGGCACCTATGTAGACANGGGGCAGGATCTTTAAAAAATCTGTAAAAAATTAAACATGTATGTTCATTTTTTCAAAGCTAATGGGTGATGAAGCGTTATAAACCAAAAAGAATGAGGCCACCCATGTATCGTTCCATTTTCTTGAACAGGCTGTTTGCTGCAAAATGCGCTGCAGTTCGGTCACGAATTTCCCGCGCTGCCCTACGGATATGGCGTCAATTGACACTGCTTGCGCGTTCACGACAGCTTCAAAACAGAAAGAAAATGTGTTCGACACTGCAGATCGGTAGGTGGCGCTATTGCACCTTAAGTTGCTTGCCAACCGCCAAACTCCAAAAGAAGAACTGTGGGAATGGATTCTACTGCAACCAGCAAACGACCAAGCGTGGCACAAAGGAAGTTTATTCAGCGGCATCTCGTGAGTCAAAAACCAAATATGGTAAAAGACAGGCAGGGACCCGAATCTATATCGGATACGTGATTGACGAATGGAGGCTGCTTCAACTATATCTGGGACTCAAAAAGGATGCTGCCATGGCTCATTTCCTAGTGAGCAGGTAAGAAACATTATAGGTTGTGTTTAGAGATGATGACAATGATCTGACCTCACTCAGAGAGAGCTAGCGTGCAGTAGCATTAGCTGTGATCATGCTACAGTAGTAGCATTAGCTGTGATCAGGGCTGCAGCGTGGATTGCTTCGCCGCAATATTGTCCGTGAGAGCGGCGGGGAGTTGCCTTTTCAGCGTGAGATATTGGAGGTGTGGCGTGAGAGCGTGTGAAGAGGGTCAGGTAATGGTATTTTTGTGTTTGTGTAACATAGCCGTCTGTGCACGCTCCCGTGCTGGGCTGCAGTTACTCGCAGAGCCGGGCGCGTCGCTCGTGAGCATCGTTTCTTTTTTCCTGCCTCTAGCTCCTTTAAAGGAATTAAATTACATTGTGTGCAGATATATTGATGGTTTACAGTGCATTATAACAACACATTTATTTTTATTTTATTTATTTAACTTATAATTTTCAGGAGGATAAAACTGCTTGAGATGTGACATCTCATTTTCGAGCAGGTCCATTAAAACTTAAATCTAAACAAGGTATAATAGTCTATAAAAACACTTTCATGATGTCCAGAAGGGGCTCGGTGTAGATTTGCTGCTCCTCCAGCATTGACTGATGAGGGGCGGTTCAATGCTAATTTCTAGTTGTGCAACGGATCAAAAAAACTCACAGTTTAGATTGTATCACGTTTTGAGTCACAGATCAGATCATTTTTCAGATCAGCACAAAGAAAAGAAAAAGTTGAATAACTTTGCACTCTTATTATATTGTAGATTACTTAGTGCAACTTTTTCTGCTCAATGCTCATTATTACAAACAACATTTTACTCAAGACTCATTTAACACAGTTACATTCTATAATATCTGTAACGTCAAAGATATTTTTAACTGAATGAGTCTTACTATCTAGAATCAACATTTCAGATATTCAGTTACAATGTTCTTATGGATATTTGGAACGTTAATTTCTACAAAGAACAATAGAAATATAGATATTTGGAATACATATCCAGTCTGCCTAATAAATGTTATAAAGGCCACGTTAGGTTTTTAGGGATTCTGAGATATCCTACTAGTGCAGTTGTTATTATGAATATCGTTAATTATCATTTCTACTAGTAACAACATAGCTGTTGATGTCTTCATTTGCAATTTTGACTAATAAGAATACAAGACTGGAGGCAAACCCGTGTGTGTGTTCATTTGTGCCGTTTGTATCATCATTGTATTTTACAGGATAGTACAAAATTCTCCAATAAATGCCACTTAAATGATGCAGGTGGTTTTTCAATCTCCTCTCCACCCCCGCTCGCTATGACCACAGCTGTGCTTTTCTCGTTTGGATTGAACAGGTGGCGCCTTGGCCCTCCACATGACCAATCTGCAGACCACGTGCATGCCAAACCACAGAGAGAGATCCATGTGGATCCCGGAACAATGATGATCCGTTGCACCCCCACTAATTTCCCTTATTGTGACATCACAATGAGGGACATTTTCAAATGGCTCGTAGAAGCATATGATTCCTGAAACCAAACATTTACAAAAAAAAATAATGAACGGTTTTAATCCATTTTTGGAGTATTAAAGGGACACTTTGCCATTTTTTCATATTTTTAAATCATATTCTTGAGCCAGTATGTGCTAAAAAAAACCCATTTACAGAGTAAATGAAAGGCCACCCATCCCCTGTCGCCCCCTGTGGCCAGAATATTCCACTTGCAACTTCACAGTTGCCGGTCCGGTCTGCTGGGAAAAATTCAGCTTGACCTACCTGGATCTGCAGTCTGGCTCCAGCACTTTTCCTGCGTGTTTTACATCATGAATGCAGCTGATTTGTTTGATTTAGTGATGAATAACTCCCGTAGAAACCAATGAAGGCTGGGAGGACATTTCAGCAGTTAGATTAAGGTCAGTGGCGGCCGGTGACTTTTATTTTGGGTGGGGCGCTAACCACATATCACCACTAGGGGACGCAAAATTACCATTGATTCTTAAGCATCAGCGTCACACAACTGACGGTCACAGTAGCGCTTCCGGCAACAAAGTTATTCAAAAGGTTTTCGAATATATTAAGCATGTTTTTGACAAAAACATTCATCCATTCACCCATATATTACACAAACTGCACACACGCTTAAGGGGAGTAGGCTAAATCTAATCAATAGAATCCACTTTCTACAAACAGAACACCCATAAGCTGTAAATAAACGTGAGGCCGTAAAATAGACGCTACACGTATCCAGAAAAACACACAGTGACACAACGCAAGATATTCACAGAAGCAGCCGGCGTTTAGATTAAAGCCCAGACTCACAAACAAGAAGTACCACTTAGTTCAAACCGTATGGAGCGGTGCTAGCCGCTAACGAGGCAGCATGCTGTTTCCTGAAGCCAAAAGCTAAAATGAGGCTTACCTGCAGGTTATGGCCATAATCCGTGTGGTGTAGTAAAAATAATCCACTCGGTTCGTGAAATTCTACATCCCAACGTAAAAGCTTAGCTGATCAGACTGTTTGCTGGCATTGTTTTGCCAAAGACTATATAAGAGTTTGCCCGCCCGCATTCATCATTTTCCTGTTTACGTGGATTCTCTCCCTGTGATTGGTTAACACGAAAGCCAGCCAGCTGAAAAAAACTCAACAACAAGCAATTCGATTGGCTGAGGTTTCACACATTGGAACCTACTAGTAGCGTTTGCTACGTCAGGTTTTGAAGCAATTAACTTTATTTGTCACTGATGATTTCACAATTATAGCAAAGATGGCTAAAAGGTTGGACAACAAAAAAATATTCAGTGGAAGTAGTGTGTTGCTGCNATGAGTTTTCCCATGTCTATTTTACAGCACTGCCTTGACTCCTCTATAGCATGGTGGTCCAGGCGACCCAACCGAATCCGACCAGCTACTGTTTTCCAGCACTCCAAGCACCAACTCACTTTTAAGACACCATGCAGTTCTACAGACCTAGAGGGTGTACTGTTTTTTGGTAATGTTTTCTCTTTCAAAAAGCGTGATCCCATCCACCTAATTTCAGCAACCTTTTTTCCACAATTACCACATGTCCCCGGGTGGTACAGTGCCCACCTGAGGCTCTCCTCCCGGTTTGTGCTACCTTGTGTTTTTCCCAGCGTGATTCCACCTGAAGTGGAGCCACTCAGGAGCCATATAGGGGATAAAATTCCCTCCTCAGTCATGGGGTACCATTTTTTTACAGTCTCCCAGCCAGATTTGTCCTGAACCGGGGCCTGTTTTTCGGATGGCGTTTCCTTCCCGGATGCCCCTAGTCTCCTCAATCTTTCCATCTTGGGGTCGTTTGTGAAGATAACTCTCTTCCTGCTCTCCCTGCGGAGAGACAGAGGGCGCTGTTTTAGTTTTTTCTTGTCTTAAATGAGGCTCCATTAGTGCTCTGTTAATTGCTAGCACTGCTCCAGGAGCATCCCACTCCTTTAAGTTTAATGCCTTTATGGTCTCTTTTACTGTGCGCACCGCCCTTTCAGCCACGCCATTTGTATGTGGCTTATATGGGATGGACCATTGCACCAGTAATCCCTCATTTTCGAGAAGTTCCAACACCACTTTATTTTTAAAGTGGGGGGCATTGTCCATTCTAATGGCTCTGATAGCAGGGAATGAAGCCAGCAGCCTCACCATGCAGTCTGCTATTTTTCCTGCTTTCATGTTGGGCAAAGGGAACATGCAGCCAATGCTTTCTCCCCTGTTCCCTTTAACCACCAGGAAATACCTGTTACCTCGTCTAGTCCTTCGCAGCTCCCCGATATCACATGATACGGAGACGAGTCCTTCCGGACCAATGCGGTCACCCACGACTTTCTCTGTGGGCTGCTTTCCTAATTCCACACACACAGTGCAGCGTGATTTCACTTCCCTCAGCACTTCTTTTAAGCGTGGTATGAAGAGGTCCTCCTGGAGACACCATCTTTTCAGTCTCTGGTATCCCAGATGCCCTAATTTCTCGTGGAGTTTTTTCACGAGCTCACAATCTGGCTCCTCACTGTTGTGGAGTACCAGTCTCACCATTCGGGCCTGGGCCAGCCTGTCAGCTGCAGCATTGCCCTGTGCCTCAGCGGTTTCCTCCAGCGTGTGAGCTGGCTGATGGCGGACCTGAAAATCTCCTTTTCTCAGGCAGTTTGCAATCAACGCCCATTCATCTGTGAACTTCACAGGACTCCCGGTCTGACCTTTGGTCATTCCGTGTTTTTCCCATGTGGGTAGCTCATTATTCACTCCTTTACACACCCAGTCGCTGTCACTGATGATTAGTGCAGGAGTTTTGCCATGTGCACGCACATGATGAACCATAGCCTCCAGCACAGCAGTGAGCTCAGCTTTCTGTGCAGAGCCTGCAATCCTCCCCTTTTTCTGAGAGGTTTTCCTGTTGTTCACATATTTTATCCAAACCCAATATGCCATATCATCAGATTGAGTTTTAGACCCGTCTGTGTAATACGTGATTCCCTTCTCAGGGTCACGAGGAGGTTCTGGCTCCTTGACCTTTTTGGGCTTCAAGTTTATCCCTTCTGGCACAATGGACACAGTCGGATCCAGTAGCATTGCATCCCATTTCTCATTTCTGGATGCCAACGCTCTCCCTGGGATTGTATGAGAAGTTTTAAAATTCCAGAGCTCTGGTTCTCTGGTAAATAGCAGCAGTGGTTGCCCGTCGGCTAAGCACATGATTTGAAACCAGTATCTATGCCAGGCAGCCAACTCTTTTTCCCAGAGTAAAAACTTTTCCTTCTCAGGACCTTTCCAGGTCGAGTCCCACATCGCAGTGGCCCGCTCTGAGTTTTTGTTGCCAGCGTAAACTGTGTAACCATCTTCACGCTTCTCTGTTCTGACCCAGAGAGGCTGGGTTGCATCCCTGTGCTCCAGGGCACAGTGGTTTTGTTTACAGAAATCCAATACTTCTCTCACGTTTTGGACTTCCCCCGAGGTGAGCTCTCTGTCATTAGTGGTCAGCCTCCCTCCTGATCGGGTTCTCAGTCCCTTTTTTAGTGCCTGGAGGGGCCGCAT
>SSNS01000219.1:503877-547626 GCA_006937985.1 Aphyosemion australe
TTTTGGGTGGGGCGCTAACCACATATCACCACTAGGGGACGCAAAATTACCATTGATTCTTAAGCATCAGCGTCACACAACTGACGGTCACAGTAGCGCTTCCGGCAACAAAGTTATTCAAAAGGTTTTCGAATATATTAAGCATGTTTTTGACAAAAACATTCATCCATTCACCCATATATTACACAAACTGCACACACGCTTAAGGGGAGTAGGCTAAATCTAATCAATAGAATCCACTTTCTACAAACAGAACACCCATAAGCTGTAAATAAACGTGAGGCCGTAAAATAGACGCTACACGTATCCAGAAAAACACACAGTGACACAACGCAAGATATTCACAGAAGCAGCCGGCGTTTAGATTAAAGCCCAGACTCACAAACAAGAAGTACCACTTAGTTCAAACCGTATGGAGCGGTGCTAGCCGCTAACGAGGCAGCATGCTATTTCCTGAAGCCAAAAGCTAAAATGAGGCTTACCTGCAGGTTATGGCCATAATCCGTGTGGTGTAGTAAAAATAATCCACTCGGTTCGTGAAATTCTACATCCCAACGTAAAAGCTTAGCTGATCAGACTGTTTGCTGGCATTGTTTTGCCAAAGACAAGAGTTTGCCCGCCCGCATTCATCATTTTCCTGTTTACGTAGATTCTCTCCCTGTGATTGGTTAACACGAAAGCCAGCCAGCTGAAAAAAACTCAACAACAAGCAATTCGATTGGCTGAGGTTTCACACATTGGAACCTACTAGTAGCGTTTGCTACGTCAGGTTTTGAAGCAATTAACTTTATTTGTCACTGATGATTTCACAATTATAGCAAAGATGGCTAAAAGGTTGGACAACAAAAAAATATTCAGTGGAAGTAGTGTGTTGCTGCCGTGACAAATTGGCACAGATGGAGCCACACTGTGCCAGCCTGTGGAAAGTTTTCCCCTCAGGGCGGGGTGAACAACCCGACCAATCAGCGATCTCCTCCGCCTGGTCTGAGCAGAATTCACCCGGTGAGGCGGCGACGATCGCTAAAAGATGCGACCAGCCGCTCTCCTATTCTTTCTCGTTGTGGACGGTTTGGGGACCCACTGCACATGCGCCAGTTAGCCCATATTAAGTCAATGGTAAAGATTGCTGCGCCCGCGAGAGGACACGTGACAAGTACGTCGACGATTCGGCCGTGTTAAAAGTAAAAAAAAAAACATTATTAAACACAGATTACACACAGCACTTAGTCCATATGGTGTGTATAGATCGTTTAGTTCACTTTTTATGTTTTTTTAAATATATTTTGTGATTCCTATCTTCTTCTTCTCCTTCCTGTGAGTGGTGGGGCGGCGCCCTAGCGCCCCCTATGGACGAGCCGCCACTGATTAAGGTGTTAAAAAGACGAACGCGCAGCGAGAAGAGATAAGTTTTACTTTCGGTTTTGCCAACGAACACTAGGGGGTGCTAAAAACAAGCCAAAACTAACTAGTGTCCCTTTAAAGAGGCTGTAGAGACCTGCATGGAAGCACAAAAGGATGCAAAAAGGGTGATTTTTGCACTTTTATACATGGGCGTCACACCAGTGGAGGATGTAGGCATTTTAACATCCACACTTTTTCTAGAGTTTTCCTCAAAACTGCACAACCAGTCCGATACCTCCATGCCGTGCTCCCTGTTTTCCCCCTCTCACCCTCCATCTTCTGTTGCTTGGTTCTAGAAGCCAATTTCATTATCAACCACACCTGCTTATATATCAACTCAGAGGTAGCTTTTTGATGTAATGATTTAGCCTGCTCATTTACAGTGGGATGCAAACGTTTCCCAATGGAGAGTTGGTTTGAGACTCCCATGTTGCTACTGTTCAGAGAATATTCAAAGAGGAGGGAAACTTACAATTGGCCATCTTAAATTCTCTTTCTCATAATTGGATTCACTTGTGTATGGAGGTCAAAGGTCACTGAGCTTTCCAAACCAATTTTGAGTTCCAATAATTAGTTCTAAAGGTTTTGGAATCAATAAAGTGCCCAAATTTATGCACCTGCCTAATTTTGTTTAACAATAATTGCACACTTTCTGTAAATCGTATAAACTTGGTTTAACTTCTCAAATATCACTATGTGTCTCCTATATGATATATTTAACTGAAAATTTTTATCGTAACAACCAACAATTTATAAATCATGAAGATTAACAAGACTGCCCAAATTTTTGCATCCCACTGTATTTCAATTGTTGCGGTCACCTTTTGACCACCACAGATTTTTTTTATTCTGGCATGGAGTAGAAGAAACATGAGCCACAGTTTTTTTTCTCAAAATTAACCTCTTTTTTACCAGAGCTCTGGGAGATGTGTACAGGGCAAAGCCTCTTACAGATCTAAAAGGAGTGTTTAATTAAATAAAAGATGAATAAATGCAGATAAAAATTAAGTTTACCATTAGAAGCAATCTTTTATATAGCGCCTCTCAAGATAAAAATCACGAAGTGCTTCACAATAGCAAAAAATTAAAAATAAACAAAGTAAAAAAATTAAAAACTTAAAAAATTATTTAAAAATATAAAAAATGGGAAAAGTTAAAAATTGTGATTAAAAAATGTGAGGAAAGGGAAAAAGGAAATTAATAAGAAAAGGGTGATCAGTGGATCCCAGGAAAGGCAAAATTGGTAGAAGGAGCAGAAGGAAGAGAAGGTAGTGATGAAGAATCAACAGGAGGCCACACCAAAGCCTGAACAGGTGAGTTAAAGGAGACCACTGAGTCCACTGATCTCAGGCTCAGCGGGAGAGAGTTCCAGAGTCTGGGGGCCACAGCAGCAAATGATCTGTCATCTCTGGTCTTTAGCCTATTGTGCTGCACAACCAGTAATTATAATGGTTAAAATTGTGATAACACAAACATACAGCAAACTTCAGAATTATAATTTGTAACAATTCTCCCTTTTGCTCTATCATAAGATAGATCACTCCATTTCAATTGGAACTTCTTCAGGATCATCTGGTGAATTATGATGAGTGAGCAACATCATCCTCACTTCATCTTCAGAAGGGGCTTTAGTGATCAGTCGCTCTGAGGGAGAGGACACGTGAATGCAGCAACAACCACAAGTCACAACTATAGCAGATTCACCAGTTAAAATGAAAACATTGTTAAAGGATCAGACCAGCACTGCTGGCTCTAGGAGATCCTGCTGCAACAGACCCAGTCCCCCAATTAAAGTGCCCAAAAACTGCAACAAAAATTTCATCTTGAAAACAGGAGTTGATGATTCATGATTGTTGGTTTATTTAACAAGGAAAATGTAGATGAATAAAAAATCAGATGCATGTAAAAGTACAAGACTTGGCTCACAAGGCTGCTCCTCATCTGTTGTCCTTGGACAGGTTTTACAAATACTTTTAAAATAAAGATAAAACATATGTAATCAAAAACCCCAATACCAATTTTAAATGTAACTAAATATTAAAAAGACCCCACACCCAAATCAAGTTGTAAAAGTGCCTTAGATATTAAATCCTTGAATAAAGATACCAATAATGACAGATCTGAATGATGATTAGCCATCTCTTACAAGCTGTAGGTGTCCAGTTGTTTTATTGTCACTGAGAGACTGACCCAACAAACAGAACAAAGTCTCCTCTTGCTGCACTTGGAGGAGACATCTGACCAGATATAATCTCATACATAAGACAGATGTTTACATATTTTATCTTATTCAAACTGGTACAACTGTGGGAAAACAACACACCATCCTCTGTTTCTGATAATCCTTTAACTCAGTTCAGCTGCTTGGTAGGGCGCACTTTATTCCCTATATCTTAATAACTCATTCACTGCCAGCCATTTTCTGATCAGAAAGCCCCTGACTGCCAGTGTTTTTTTTAACGTTTTTACTGTTTTTTGAAGAGTCACAGAACTCTATGATCATGTAAACGCCAAAACTACCAAAAGAAAGACTAGACTCACTTCTTACATCAGGAAGAATCATCGTATTTCTAGCGTTATCCATTCTTTCACAATCTGTTGTTAAAGCGTGAGCTGCAGAAGCATTTCCAGTAGGCGCGTTGCTTTTTTCACAGCAGCGTCCCAAAACGATCTCCTAATTCATTGATTTTCTGCTTCCTGATCA
Organism: Aphyosemion australe; assembly: GCA_006937985.1. NCBI lineage: Eukaryota > Metazoa > Chordata > Actinopteri > Cyprinodontiformes > Nothobranchiidae > Aphyosemion > Aphyosemion australe. Next base: position 507,983 of record SSNS01000219.1, read on the forward strand.
CGTGATGTGTGACATACACGGATGTTTATTCTCACGGTGCGGGGGCTCATTCCGACGCCCACCCCGTAAAAAAATGCAAATGATGACTTAAGTCGTCAATGGCAGTGAATGAGTTAAAGAATTAACTGAATTTAACTGCAAAAAAATAAAAAGAAACTAAATACAAATTTGAGAATGTTTCAACAAAATGTTAAACATCATTATTATATCCAATATAATGATAGTCTAACTCCTAAATTCCGATACTGATATAAACCAATAACAATAAATGGTAAATGGCCTGTATTTGATATAGCACCTTCCAGAGTCATTCCCCCATTCACGCACACATTCACACCCTGGTGATGACGAGCTACATCGTAGCTACAGCTGCCCTGGGGTGCACTGATGGAGGCGAGGCTGCCGAACACTGGTGCCACCGGTCCCTCTGACCACCACCATATATATGTGTTGTCCCCCCTCATAAAAAAATGTGACAATGACTTAAATTAAATTAGTTCAGTTGTGCCACACAAACCAAAATATCTCAAATCTAAATATTGGATCTAATTAGCTACAGAGTTTGATGTATAATATGTGCATGACATCTTACTAAATTTTAGACAAGTTTTGTGATATGAACACTTCTATACCTAAAATACATTGTTATCCCATAAAGAGAAAAACAGTCCATCCCCAATACAAGCACATATGTGAATCATACAATCACACTTGCTTACAGAGCAGAAAAGCAGAAGCACAAAAAACTAAATTTTCCATTACAATATGTAAAAGTTATGTCAGTAAACAAGTAAAAACTGATACCAATAATTTCTGATATTACATTTTAATGCGAATATTTATCAATAATATCGGACATCCCTAGGGACAAGTTGAGTTGTTATTGTCCCAGATAGAGGACTACTTCCTGTCTTGAGAGACTTTGCTCACGTTGAGTGATGTCACCTGCAGGTAGCGCCCTTAAGATAAACTGATAGAACATCAAATAAAAAGGATGGACCCGAAAAGACAAATAGAAAATAAACATTTAAATGCTTAAAAAAACATTTCAATTTCCAACTTTTGTTGACCTCAACCACAAATATGTAAAGTATGCTGTTTGTTGTATGTAGTGGAAGGAAAGTCTGAAGATGTTTAAAAGTTACATCTTTAGAGGAAGTTCGACGACTTTCAGAAAACAAAAAAAAAGCAAAAACGTTCCAGACTTATTCTCCTCCTTTTCATCTTTGTCGCTCCTTCACTCATCTCAAGGTTTGACAAAACGCACTTTCACAGACAGCTGAGGTGGCAAACCAAGCTGTTTCAAGAACTGGAAAAAAGCATTGAAGAGAAAAAAATCAAAATCAAAACTCTTTCAAATAAAAAAAATTGACGCTAATCAGTCTCACCTGTGCAAAATACGCTTCCATCTCTGACTCTGAGAGTTGGATCTGAGACCTGACTCGTGCACTCATTCCAACAACGTAGTCTGTCACCCGCAAACACACAAGATGTAAATAATAATAATAGAGAGAAATAAATACAAGAACATGTATTCATAAGTGAATTAACCCTTTAAATGGAACACTAATTTAGAAATCAGTTTAAAAACTGAACTAATGGCTAATGTTAATATAATAATCACTAGTGTACTATACTGTATTTTTGCATGACAGAATATGATTATCTAAAGTTATATCAGTTTATGAAAACAATCAATATGCAAAGACAAACTGAAGTAACAGACGTGTTTGTGTTGATAAAGTGAGTTTTAGAAAATTACAAACTTGAAAACCGTGATTTGACATTGTGATGGAATCTTTTAAATGTCACCAATGTTTGAATGTCAAGGCTTAGTATTGTTCTTAGTGCAGGCTTTGTCTGCAGCCGAGCTCCCTCACTCACTTTGTTTATACATCTCCATGCATCCTGCTAGTCTGGCAGCCTTGACGCCTAACTACGGAAGTAAAAGTTATGTTTGCCAAGTCTGGGAAGGAGGGGAGAAAAGGACGAGGAAGCTAGGGAGAGGGGGCAGTTCTTATATTTGTTTTGTTAACATATTTATGGGTGTCCTGCAGGACTATAAAGTTGTATGTATGCTTCTGTTCTCAGCTCATTCTGTGACCTTCATAGAGTAAGACCTGAATGCTTATTTTGCCTTTGGTAATAAATAATATAAAAGACAGACCGTTCTATCTCCTTATTGTGTTTCTCTATGGGTTGGTAAAAAAATGTCATGACAAGAGAAAGAAAATGACAAATGTGTTCACTTACTTTGTCCTTGATCTGGAGACCAACCAGGCGTTATGGGGTTTGTTAAAATTACAAAAAAAAAAAAAAAACATGTTGGAAAGAATCTTTTTGCCAGATTTTTCATATTCAATATATAAATTAACTCAAAACAAACTGAAAATTACACTTTACAATAAAAAATGGTCAGAAATGAGCGAGAATATAGGAAACTGATGCAACAACAGTAAGGGCAGTACCAGCATTTATGTATTTCCACTTAAAATAACTGAATATAATCATACAACTGAAGTGATAGCTCACCAGTAGCTGCAGTGATGCTGACCCCAGAGCTCCTAATGTTCTCAAACACAGAGAACAGAGTGAATGTGTATTCAGTTCCAGCAGTGAGAGATGAGACTGTGAAAGTTACTGGTCCATTTCCAGTTGGTGCACTGATGTTGGTCTCTATTCCATTAAACTGGAGAACAAAACTGACACTGTTGTTGACTTTATTCCACTGCAGAGTGATGCTGGTCTGATCTTGTCCTGATGATCTGAATCCATATGGATTTAGAGGTGCTGAAATAAAAAAAACACGACATAATATTGTTCCACACAGTCTGAGTGTTAGGTTGACTTCTTCAACACTTCATCAGTGCTCCTTGTAGTGTTTTACCAATATCAATATCCATGTGTTATTGATAGTGATGATGTGATTGAACAGGAGTGATCTAAATGATCAGTTCAGGTGAGAGTGAGATGGATGAGAAACTGTAGGTTTAAATTGTTGAAGGAAGAAAAGTAGAATAAAAGAGAATAGTTCTGTTTTGTTGGCTCATTGATTTCAGATACCCAAACAACATGTATTACACAATGAAGGTTAAAACATCTTAAATCAGATCAAATAAATATTTGAGTTGGTTACGCCTCATGTAGATCCAGAGCTCAAGAAATAGTAATATTATTTTTCCTGTATATATTTTTCTCTCTTGCTTACTTATTACTTTATTTCCTTCTTACCTTTTATTACTTTTAATTACTGTTGATGCATTACTGCTATTAGATGTGCCAATGTTGCTACTGCTGAAAAACAGACTTTCCCAAAGGAATCTTACCCAAAGGATCAATAAAGTCTGAGGTTAATTTTGGATAGCTTTCTTTACCTGATCATTTGAAAACATCATTTTATCTTCATCTGCTGGTGAAACTCGAAAAAATTTAATATGGTGCAAAAGTCAATTTCTATCAAGAAATCAGCTTAGACTGAGAGACCATCTAAAGGCTCAGAAACCTTGGCATGTGCTTTGAATTCATTAGCTGATTAGAGTGTGACACTTTGAGTCTAGAATATTGAACATTTTCACAATATTCTAATTGTCTGAGATTTTAAATATCTCCCTTATCATGTAATGAGTCTATCTTATATATTAGTTTCACCTGTTTCATTGAATTACTGTAATAAATTAACTTTTGCACTATTTTCTCATTTTTTGAGTTTCACCTGTATACTGACATTTGTTTGATGATCAAAACATCTGTAAGACGACAACTCTCTGCCTAAAGGACATAATAGTTTACCATTTTTATTTTGCACAAAGGACACAATTCTACAGAGATAAACAGGATTCACACAATTATTACCCAAAGCATCTTACCAGTGGCAGCTGCAATTTGTACTCCAGAGTTTCTGACGTTCTCAAACACAGAGAACAGTGTGAATGTGTATTTAGTTCCAGCAGTCAGAGATGAGACTGTGTAAGTTACTGGTCCATCTCCAGTTGGTGCACTGATGTTTGTCTCTGTTCCATTAAACTGGAGAACAAAGCTGACACTGTTGTTGACTTTACTCCACTGCAGAGTGATGCTGGTCTCATTTTGTCCTGATGGATGGAAATCTGCATCAGGTAGAAGTGAGAAAAGTAAAAAAAAAGACATAAAACAGTTAATACTGTCTATACTAACCCTAACACTCAGACTACAGTATTGACATTTTTTCTTTATAATCAACACAACCTAACGAAAGTTATCGTCTCTGCTATGCACTTAGCCTTTGCTGTAATTCCCCTGGTGTATTACTGTAAAATCAGTAAAATATCTCTAAAATATGTTTGCTGTGTAGTACTGTATTTTCATGTCATTGTGAGTAAATTTAACAACATCACATAGATTTAACGGTAATTCACTGTTTTAAGAAAAACCGATGTAAAATACAACAGATATAACAATTGGAAATGATTCTATTATTCAGTCAACACCATTTGGATATCTTTGGTTTTTCACTGTGGATCTCAAATCCTTCAGACTGCACTACAAAACAATTCTTTGTGAGATCAGTAAGATAGATAAACTACAGTATGTACTATGATCTTTAACTTAAAGAGAATAAGCTATGATATAATGTGTTTTTTAAATGAGCTATCATAATAATACATGTAGGTGGTAGACAAGTTGTCAGGAAGTTTAAAAGTATGACTAGTATGTGGTGTTATAAACCATTTATTAACAATATTTATTTGTCTTACAAAAAGGCACAATCTTGAAATATGGTTTTACCAAACACAAAAAAATACAATTCAGATAATGGAACATACACCTGACCTCTCACCCTGTTCACTTATCCATCATAAGATGTTGCTATTGTACAGCAGATGCTGTTAAAGTCAGACTTGCAGGTTAAAGACCCATATTAATTTTAAAGGTGTGCTTAACTGAAAAAACATTTTTTATGATCATTTCTGATTATAATCGATCACTCTGAGTTTTTCATGCAGGCTAAACATAAAAATAGTCTCCTACACCTATCTCCTGCATTATCAAGGGCTACAGCTATTTAATATTTTAGTATTCTAATATTCTATTTAATCCTCTGTCAATCAAATATTCTATTTGACAACCTTTCAAAACAGAGGAAAAAAATTCTGAGTTTGTGTTTCAAAATCAAACTTCAAGTAGAAATGTTACTAATTTCTACTAGTAACAATGCATCATATTTTTCTAAATATACACAGATTGGCAATAACTCAACCTAAAATTATATTCAAAGATAGATATGTTAGTAAATTATATGCTATAACGGCCTGCCGTATGTGCAGCGTAACACTGAGCCGCAGTAATGACTCTAGGTATTAGCTGCGTCCCTGCTCCACACCGCTGCAGTTGCTGCAGCCATCTACATAAAGGATGATGGCGATTTTTCTTTCAGTTGAAGAGTTTATTCAGTCTTAGTTTAACGTGAACACAATTAACATGTTTTTTTCCGGTCCCTACGTGACGCGAAAGTTAGCGTGCGTGCTACGTATTAGCTTTGTCTATGGTATTAGCATTAGCCTACCTGGTCGTGGATTCGGCTGGCTGAAGCGGTTTCCTGTTCAAGGATAAAGTTGTGCTGTTATGGTAAGACAACTCCGTTTAACAGTGGAGACACTCGACCGTGTTTTCACTTCTTCTGAGTTTAAAATGGTCCCAAACTTTGGACCACCTTTGCCTTTTGCGAGAGTTTTTGTCTATCGTTTTCTCCATCACCGGTGATATCCACCGTTGTGCTCCAGTAAAATGTGTCCGTGTAAATTAGAGTCCGGCTGCGTTATGCATTTAACAACGCCTCGAATCAGTAAATAATAATGATTTGAGGAATTTTTTTAATAGAAACATTCAAGTATTAGTTTCAGCGCTAAATTTAACATTTTAAATGTTAGTTTGGTGCATTAAAAAAACTTTAAAATAAATAAATAAGTGACGCTTAGCCTGGCGGGGGGGCACGCAAAGCCTGGCGGCCCGCCAGGCTAAAATAGCGCTGGGGGAAACCCTGCTAACCCTAATAATAATGGATTGGATTTATATAGCATTTTTTAAGACACCCAAAGCGCTTTCCATTATTCACGCACTCTGACATTCACACACTGCTGATGATGGTAAGTTACTATGTAGCCACAGCCGCCCTGGGGCGGTCTGACAGAAGCGAGGCTGCCATTCTGCGCCATATCCCTCTGACCACCACCAACAGAGGCAATTAGAGTTAAGTGTCTTGCCCAAGGACACAACGACAGCGACAGACTGAGTGGGACGCGAACCTGCAACCTTCCAATTGCAGGGCGACCTCTTAACTCCTCTGCCACCATCGCCCTGCCAGTAAATTGTCAGAGCTTCAGAAAATACCAGAAATGGGTCAAGGAACCACTGATTATACTTTAGGGTGATAGGGCTAGTCAAGAATCTAAATATGGAGACAGTACTATTGTATTTGGTGTGAATCACAATGGAGGAAGAGGCTTGGTGGAGATTTTGCTTTTCTAGTTTATTCTACATCAGCCCTGCCAGATCAATCTGCCAGAAGCTGGGAGGGAGAGAAGCAAGAGCTTTTACAGAACACAGATCTGTTCAGTTTTGAGATGCTCCTTTGGATTTTTCTGCCTTTTAATGGTTTTAGATTGAAGAACTAGCATTAGCTCTGTTTGAGTAATGCAAGAGCCTGAGGAGGCTCTGATCGAAAGAAGCTGAGAATGGTACTACTCTGTCACAAAAGGTGCGAGTTTTGATCAAGGGACCATGTGAGTGCAAGCCGTTGCTGACACCAGCTAAACCATTTTAGACCAAGAGTCAGTAAATTGATAGTTGATTAAGTATTGGAGCTTTGATTTGATTTTAATTTCTTGTGTAATAAAAACCTTGTTTGATTTTACCATCTTACCCCCTCCTTCACACCCTAGACCAGCCAAAGGGTCGTAACGGTAATCTACCACAAATTAACAAAACCATACCTATTTTTTAATCATAGAATAATGCAGTCTTAGGGTATTATACAATTAAATATGCAGTATCATTCTGAGAGTGACACTCCGCGGTAAGTCACCGTAAACCAAAAGTGATGCCAGTTTGTTACCGTAAAGTCTAACAGTGAGGTTTAACAACTTGATTCTACTACTACCTAATTTGACAGAAACGAAACATCATAACACCAATTACCATTTTATTTTAGTTTACTGTGTTATTGTATTAATTTTGTAAATTAATATTTTTGAAAATGTGTATTACTGCAACGAATCACACTAATAAATCAGGTAAAGTGACTCATTACTCAAGCTTCTTAAGTTAAACACTGCAGCAACACAACCACTGTCTGTCCCATTCTTATTAAAGAGCATTGTGAGTGGGAGAAACATACATTACCATTTCTATAACAGATGAACGGTAAACTATCCGTACAGTCTTCATCGGACCATTTTCCTGAGTCATAATATGATGTAGCTATACACTGTGAACCATAGTAACCATTTGGCTCATAGTTTGCCCAGTATCGAAACAGAAAGCTGCTGCCATCAGACCACAGCCTTTCCTGATACAGACCAATCCATGCCTGTGTGTAACCTATTAGATTACTGATGATGTCATTTTCTGTCTGATTTCGAACACTGTAAAAAAAGAGAGAAAAGCATTTTAGCATTACATGAAGACAGGACATTGGTATGTATTTAATGATTATTTAGAAATATAAAAATAGTGTCAAATGTAGTTTAGAAATATTGCTAACATTTATTACATTTACTACAAGAATATTTTACAAGCATTTACACTTTAAAGTGTGAAACAATTGTTAAGTTGATTTTGTTCTCCAGCTACATATACTGTATGTTTACAAGGTAGTCATTCAGACTCTGGCCAGGATGGAAGGGGTGGGCTCTGGAACCCCTGATCTACCTCCTTGTTGCACTCCTCCACACCCACCACAATTCACCCCTTCTCTGGCCCACCACCGCAACATCAAGCTCCAATGTCGTTTCCATTGGTGATCACAACTCTGAGCAGATCACCATGACATGTGGGGTCCCCCAAAGTTCGATTCTTCCCCCTTCATGGCACCCCATGGAACCATCCAGGACACAATATGCAGCCGCCGCCCCCATTCGGACTGCAACCCCAGCCGGTTGCAGCTCTGGGCCAGCTAATGGTGGACATTGCATATCTGCACCACAAATCCATGGAGCGGTGTTTTCAACTACTGGTACTTCTGAAGAGACAGGCGGGGCAACAGACTCAAGTCCTGCAGCACCTGGCTGCTAAGATCAGCACCGGAAAGCCAGGGAGGACTCTGGGGGCACCCCGACACCAAAGCTGCCAACCCCTGACCTGAACTGGTGCTGGAGGTGCAGGAAAACAGGCCATCTAAGGAATGACTGCCCCCTGATAGAGATGGACCATGAAGCCAGAGTGATTACTCCAGCCCGGATGGGACTCAAGGACTCCTTCCTGGTGGCGGTAAGGTTAGGGAGGGACACACCCAGAGGCTTGTACACCAGTGCCTGGTCCATCCTGAGACAATGAGGTCAGGGGTGTTTATTAAGTGTATTAACGGGGATGTGCATGGTAGTCCCACTGTCCAGCTGGAAATTAATTTTAAGGACCAAAAGCATACGGTGCAGGCCATGGTTAGCTCCCACCTGTCACATCATCTGATTATGATTACTGGTTGGTTGAGGTTTAAAGTATTAGTGGGACAATGTGCGAAGAGGCTCTCACGGCCTGTAGTGAGAGTGGGGTGTTCGGTGGTTATGTGAGGCCGTCTGACGCTGCTCCAAGCAGGGGAGCGTCGACAGGAAACCCCTGGGGGTCCCCCAGTTAGTCACTTCCCATGGACAACTCTTTTAGTGGAAGACTAAGACATCCAAGGCGTAAAACAGAATGCTACCGTAGGTCATTCATTCCCACTAAAGTTAGAGTGTAGAACTCCACAGTTTAACTGGTACTGGCATTATCCTGTTATATGCTAACATCAGTGCAACATTCAGTATGAGTTTGATACTTGTGCAATACCGGGTGTACATTAGTATGTCTGTGTTGCTAATGCTGTGTATTTTTGGAAACCCAATTTTCTATTTTTATTCATTGTTTTTGAGTGGTTGAAGGTTACAATAATAGCTTAATGCTTATGTGTATTTACTTTGTTATTATTTTTCTTCTTCCTTTTCTCCAAGTGTAAGTGCTGCTGTAACAAGTGAATTTCCCCACTGTGGGATTAATAAAATCTATTCTATTCAGTCTGCTCCCATTCCAACCTGCAGGAAATTTCCCGCTGGAGCAGTCTTGCGATGACACTCTGACTCCCCTTTCCCCTACCCTTAGGTTGACTCCAACCAATTTCTCTCTCTCTCTCTCTCTCTCTCTCTCTCTCTCTCTCTCTCTCTCTCTCTCTCTCTCTCTCTCTCTCTCTCTGTATATAGTAGGTGGCCTGTATTTGACATAGCGCCTTCCTAGAACCCCCCAAGGCACTTTACAACATTCACCCAGCTGAAATCGCTCCACTACTGTTTTATGTTGTCACACTGATTATAAAATTTTATGCTAAAACTTTTTCTTTTATGTTTTTGCTGTTTTCATGCACCTGGAAGAGTTCTTACTTCTGATCAAAAATTAAGAATCACTTCAGTAATCTGTCTGACAACATGAGGAACAAATTATTTTTCAGACAGGTTTGGTTGACTTTGATAACTTTGTTCTAATAAGTTAAAATAATAAACAGAAAACAGCATCTTATATTTACACAGGTTATCTTTGTTTGATGTTGAAAACTGTAATAAAAGAGCAAAATCAGAAGAAATGTTTTCATCACAGATCTGTATTCATATATTATTAACTGGTGTTAGCTGTACCTGGCCAGGTCAACATAATTCTCCCTGCAGAAGTTTTGAGCATCAGTCCAATTCAGAGATTCAGCTCTGAAAACAAAAGATGGTGTGCCATTTATGTGACCTGTAAGTAGATAAAAATAGAAAACACCATTAGGATGAACTATTTTTACACTACTGCAGTCTTTTAAGTACAAAAGCAAAGTTCTTCATCAGATATTATGGTTTTGTTTTAAAATGATGAAATAATCTTTTACTGGATAACTAAGATGAGATAATTCACAAAATGGCATGAAAAAATAAACTGAATAAATAATGAACAAAGTTCCCAGTTGACTGTGAAAACTCACCGTTATAGCACACAAAAGGTAGTTGGGATGCACATGGATTCTGATACCAACGGCCCGTTGCATAGTAATAGTAATAATTATATATATAAGCGCACAGCTCTGTTCCTGGGTAATTGTATTGGTAACCATAATAATTCCAGTTCCTATATGTGGTCTCTCCTTCACCATAGAAGCTTCTGTCAGATAGAGACCATTTCCAGCCATTTACCAGGTCATCATATAGACCTATCCAGGCCATGCCTGTTGGAGAAAAATAAAAGCTGCAGTGAAACATGTCCTCAAGGGCTGATTGATTTAAAATGTAATATGTTCAGAAGATTTCAGAGATCATGAAAAGTTTATCAACAGGGTTGTGTCCAGGGTAGCCTGGGGTTGCGCATGCCACCCTTGGAATCTGATTGGCCACCCCAGGTGCCACCCCAATGAGTTCCATTGAAATTGGTTTTATATTGTCTACAAAAGGCTTTTGGGGTTTTAAACTCCAAAACTGTAGGTGGCAGCATCCACACTTAACATAGGTTTCTAGCCCCAGGCCTACAGAACATTTCTATATTATCAGTATTATTATTCTTTATCATTTTTTCATATCGACCTATATAACATTTAGAGTCGCACTCCACTCCAGTTAGTTGTGATAATCAACTAAGAAAAAAAAAACATAATCATAAGTGCCACCCTTGCATAAACACGTGCCCCACCTAGGCCACGACATTTTAAAAGGCCTGGACACGCCACTGTTTATTAACGATCTGAGCCTCATCAGGAACTGGGGGAGTAATATTACAGACTGATTGTTAATAGTTCCAAATATTAATTAACTCACCTGTATAACTTGAGTTGGTGTTGACAACAGCAGCAACATCATCTGTGTTTGTTATCGTGGCCAGGTCAGTGTAGTTATGTCTACAGAAAGCCTGAGCCTCTGTCCAGGTACTTGGTGTGTTCACAAAGTAGTACTGATGATTTTGGGCAAAGGCTGCATTGAACAGAGCTGCAGAAACAAAATATTGTTTTTTATGTAAAACTGACATAAAGGTGTTACAAGAATAAGACCTGTCATTACTCAAAGCAAGTAGTTTTGCAATGTACACTAATGTCTAATTGGAAAACCAGAAAACCAGGAGTTCAGGAGGAGCAATTCAGTAGCAGCAGTTCATGTACAATAGTGTAGTAATTCAGATGTTATATGGTTTGAAAAAAAGTATAAACTATAAAATTGTCAAAAGCCAGATTGCAGAAGTATAAGAGAGTAGATTGTTCTAAAGCCATTGATATGACTTTGATCAAACATGGCTGACTTCCTGTTTGTTTTACTATGTGGGTGCAAGAGGCTTTTCTGTGCGGCTTGGTAAGTACTGCAAGTATACCAAATTTTATAACTCTACTAGTACATAAAGTTAATGGGGGGGTATTTTTCAAGTTCCAGGGGGTGCTGTCAAGTCATCTTCTCTGCGATTTTCACAAATCCATTGAAATATGTAAATTTCACACACAATCTATGTTTGTGCAAAAGTTTTTGAATGTGTTAAGGCCTCCAACAAGCCCATTTATTTGCCGAAAGAATAATAATAAACAAAGCAGATACAAAAGGCCTTCACAGTTTCGTTGTTCAGGCCTAATAATATTGACACACTAACTTTAAAAGATTCATCTTAAACATGTTCACCTAAAATGTGTTAAAACCATACTTTCTATCATTTATCTGCCGGATAAGAAATGTGTTAAAGTGGACCTAGAATGTAAACCAACATTTTCCTTGTTGTTGTTGAATAAAGACAGCTTGGGTGATCAACAGTAGCATGCCAAAAAGTCAAAGCCGTGTGTGACCTACTTTTTATGTAAATTAGAAAGTTGAAAAAGGCGAGAGAAAACCTCCTGTTCTGAGAAAGCCTTCCTTAACATGTCATAAGGGGGAGCCACGCCTCCTCAAACCTGCATGTGTCTGAGGCCTTCTGGGGAAACCAACCAATCAGCATGTCCTGGCCGAGTGGGAGGGGTCAACAGCTCTTTTCACTGAAGGCCTGAGTACGGGGGTTTAGAATGGCCTGTATCAGGGCTCCTGGGACAGATGAAAGCCAAAAAAATGTTTCTTATGCTTTTTGGAGGCTCAAAGCTCTGTTTTAGATTGTTGATTAATTGCATTCTAGGACACCTTTAATGAATATATGTAGAAGTATCCTTATGATTGCTTGTATTTCTAATCCCTACTTCCCACTGGAAGCATCAGTGGCACGGAACAGCAGCGAAAAGTCACTGCTTCAAATAGAATTCATTATAGTCTATGGGGGTGATTCAAATCAGCTGCGACGTGGCAATTGTCAGGCGCGTTCCAGAAGCAGCACGCTGCGCCGCGCTGCGCCGCGCTGCTCCGCGCTGCTCCGCTAAAGATATAATCAGCTTCTAATTTTGCAGCGAGCCACTTCTGGGACGCATCAAATTCCGCAATTAACATAGGGCTAGACAGGAAATCACATGCAGTTTCAGTGTAAAGAATCTGGTCATTTTTAAAATAAAAATCTATTGCAATGATGCAATTTCATATCTATGTAGGTTACATCTATACGTGTGACCTCAAGGCTTATTTGCTCCCTGCGTCATTCGAAAAGTGCAACGATATGTTTTTCATGGGTTTAATCCTGGCAGTGGAGAGGAACAACATTATATATGACATCAAACTCAATTTCCTTTTTTTTGGTTTAATGACGAATGGCATAAACAAACCGTGACCTTTGAAGTCTCGAGGGATGTTGTGATCTTGCAAATCAAGAGAGGAGGATGGTGGAAGACTCGAGGGATTTTGTGATCTCACAAGTCCAGTGAAGAGTGCGGTAGAGAAGCCGCTTCACGGCTGAGATTCTACCGGTGTGTACTGGCACGCAGCAAAACTCGCAAGTAAACTGTTCCGCTGCCGTTCTGCAATGATGATGCTGTCAGTGTGAAGTGGGGGTAACTGTTTACTTCCTCGGTAAGCGGCTGTGTTGAGTGATGCGCGTTCCCGCGATAGAGAAGCATTCTTCTTGGCTGAGCAGAATGCGTGCTGCTGATGCATGATGGTGGGACACGGAGACAGCAACAGCAGAAGCAGCAGTATTGATACTTTTTAGCTTTTGTAAGACAGGCAGAAGTTTGCATTTTCAGCATAATTTTTGTCCAGTGTCGTCTCGTCATGTTTTAGTCACCAAAGAGCTACTTTCAGCTTGTGTCTCATTTTCGTTATGAAAAAAGGGGCGTCAATTAAATAACTTAGTTATTGCCATCGTTGACAAAAACAAAGACCCTAACCCAACACAGCAAGAGACTCACTTTGAGTGACGTCACATTAGGGTCATTACTGTAAATAAATAACTAGAACATCACTTAAAAATAGGTGGAATATCCCTTAAATAAAATAAATAGTAAAGAAGCATTATATCACTAAAAAATAAATTTAAACTTCAAAATTTTCTTTAAGCCAACTAAATTATTTAAAAACAAACAAAAAACAACACGTAACAAAATAAATGTTCAGAACCCAGCTAAATTTCAACCTGCATAAATTATTAAAGATAAACTAAAGACAAAAAGTCATTCAAACATTTGAATTAATCAGAAAACAAAGTCATTATGTCACTTGAACATCAAATAAGTGAAGTTAAATATCTCACCAGTAGCTGCAGTGATGCTGACTCCAGAGCTCCAGACGTTCTCAAACACAGAGAACAGAGTGAATGTGTATGTAGTTCCAGCAGTGAGAGGTGAGACTACGTGAGTTACTGGTCCATCTCCAGTTTGTCCAGAATAAGTTACCTCTGCACCATTAAACTGCAGAACAAAACTGACAACATTGTTGACTTGATTCCACTGCAGAAAAATGCTGGTCTCATCTTGTCCTGATGCTCTGAACCCATCTGCATTTAGAGGAGCTGAAACAAGAAACCAAGACATTAAATTCCCAAAGAATCTAAGCAGCAAATTTACTTCACAGTTCTCCTTGTATTGTTTTATCATTACCAATTTGTACAGTATGTGTTATTGATAATGGTTATGGATAATGTGGGTGTTGGATTGCCGCGTGTCTTGGACACTCGGGTGAAGTGAGGGGCAGAGCTGTCAACTGACCACTACCTGGTGGTGAGTTGGCTTTGATGGTGGAGGAAGATGCTGGTCAGACCTGGCAGACCCAAACGTGTTGTGAGGGTCTGCTGGGAACGTCTGGCAGAGTCTCCTGTCAGAAGGAGCTTCAATTCACACCTCCAACAGAACTTCGAATGCGTCCCAGGGGAGGTGGGGGACATTGAGTCTGAATGGGCCATGTTCCGTGACTCCATTGTCGAGGCGGCTGACTGCAGCTGTGGCCGCAGGATGGTTGGTGCATGTCGTGGCGGCAATCCCCAAACCCGCTGGTGGACACCGGTGGTTAGGGATGCTGTCAAGCTGAAGAAAGAGTCCTATCAGGTATTTTTGGCCTGTGGGACTCGGGAGGCAGCTGATAGGTACCGGCAGTCCAAGCGGAATACAGCTCGGGTGGTCGCGGAGGCAAGAACCCGGGCATGGGAGGAGTTCGGTGAGACCATTGAACAAGACTTCCACATGGCTTCGAGGAGATTCTGGTCCACCATCCGGCGTCTCAGGAGGGGAAAGCAGGGCACTACCAACACTGTTTACAGTGGGGAGGGTGTGCTGCTGACCTCGACTCGGGACGTTGTGAATCGGTGGGGCCGAGTACTTCGAAGACCTCCTCAATCCCACCGGCAAGTCTTCCAGGGTGGAAGCAGAGTCTGGGGACTTTGGGTTGGGCTCTCCAATCTCTGGAGCAGAGGTCACTGAGGTGGTCAAAAAACTCCTCAGTGGCAAGGCTCCGGGGGTGGATGAGATCCGCCCGGATTTCCTTAAGGCTCTGGATGTTGTGGGGCTGTGTTGGTTGACGCGGCTCTGCAATATCGCGTGGACATCGGAGGCAGTTCCGCTAGACTGTCAGACTGGGGTGGTGGTCCCCCTGTTTAAAAAAGGGGGCCGCAGGGTGTGTTCTAACTACAGGGGGATCACACTCCTGAGCCTCCCTGGTAAGGTCTATTCAGATATTTAATATCCACAAAATATTTATAGCTATGCTATGTTAGAACGTTGTTATGAGGTATGAAAAAATGTTTTAAGCTAATTTATTTTCCCAAATTTGTCATTTTAGTTTTAATAGGATACACACAATGATGATCTAAAACATCTTACCAGTGGCAGCTGTAATTTGTTCTCCAGAGCTCCAGACGTTCTCAAACACAGAGAATAGAGTGAATGTGTATTCAGTTCCAGCAGTGAGAGATGAGACTGTGTAAGTTACTGGTCCATCTCCAGTTGGTGCACTGATGTTGGTCTCTGTTCCATTAAACTGGAGAACAAAACTGACACTGTTGTTGACTTGACTCCACTGCAGAGTGATGCTGGTCTCATTTTGTTCAGATGGATGGAAATCTGCATCAGGTAGAAGTGAGAAAAAAAATATATATAACTCATGAATAACGTAATACTGTTTATACTAACCCTAACACTCACAGACTACAATACTGGTATAGTGAATCTGATTTCTGTCCCCAACAATTAATTTTAAATTTTATCAGGGGAAGATGATGAAACATTCAACTAAATTGAAAGTTGCAAGTTTAGATTTTCATTTTACATGTGGAAGAATCTATAATAAGAAATATGAAACTATAACAAAATAAGAAAATTATGGTTTCTGCTATGGGTTCAAAACTTGATCCACAACCTAATCAGACATAGAGGAAATATACATTTCTATAAATCCAATTAATTTAGAAGTTATTAGCATTTATAATATACTCCTGTTTAAACGTATCAGTTCTTTTTAAAATGAAATTTGGTGAAACTTCATCTGAGTGATGTTAGCCCAGTTGTTGAACAAGTGAGGGAGTTAGCTCTGTAGTTATGATGCTGGAGGACATACTGATCACTGGCTGCTACTTTCTTCTACCACTATTCTCAAATTGTGTTATTTCTTGTTATTTCAACTGTTAACTTTATGTTTTCTCAAAGTGTTTTTTTCTCTAGAAAAGCTATAGCAGGTCTAGTGATCTGCTGAGCCTTGATGACTTGCTGGAGGGGGGCATCAACTGGCAAACTACTGCCAAACACTCTTCTTATGTGAATTAATTTATATTATATTAACTTTTTACTTTCTTTAACATAGAAATTACTACTACAAGTTCAGTTACTATTTTATTTTTTGTGTGTGTACCTGCTCTGTCTTCTCAAACCCCCAATCTGCCGCTGCAGATGGCTGCTCATACTGAGCCAGGGTCAGTTGGAGGTTTCTTCCTGTTAAAGGGGTGTTTCCCTCTCCACTGTCATTACATGCTTGCTTAGAATGAGGATTACTGTAAAGTTTGGGGCAGCAGTAGCTCAGGAGGTAGAGCGGCCAGTAATCGGAGGGTTGTGGGATCGATCTTGGCTCCCGGCGGAGAGTGCTGCTGTTGTGTCCTTGGGCAAGACACTTAACCCACCTTGCCTTCTGGTGGTGGTCAGAGGGACCGGTGGCACCTGTACTCAACAGCCTTGCTTTTGTCAGTGCGCCCCAGGGCAGCTGTGGCTACAATGTAGCTCATCACCACCAGTGTGTGAATGGATTAATGATACATTGTAGTGTAAAGCACTTTGGAGTCCTCTGACTCTGAAAGACGCTATACAAGTGCAGGTCATTTATCATTTAAAGTTAAAGTCCCATTAGTCATCATCACACACTGGTGAAATTACATCTCCGCATTTGACCCATCCCCGTGGTGGGGAGCGGTGAGCTGCAGCTGTGGCCGCACTCGGGAACTATGGTTTAACCCCCCAATCCAACCCCTTAATGCTGAGTGTCAAGTGAGGAGGCATTAGGTCCCATTTTTTCAAAGTCTTTGGTATGATCCGACCGGGATTTGAACCCCGATCTTCCAGTTCCAGGGCGGACACTCATACCACTAGGCCACTGAGCTGGTATTTATCATTGTCTCAATACATTCTGCTAGATTTCCATTGACAGAAAACTAATTGGATTAATGAACTGAACTAAGTGCACTGTTTAATAGGTTCGATTAGAATGTTTGCTTTGTAAAGTGCCTCAAGACGACTTGTGGTGTGAATGGACCCTGTGCACGACAGCAAACGCTAGTTTTGGTTGATGAACTCCGGACAGCTGTGCTACTTCCTGTCCCCTTTACAGTGATGTCAACATGCATGCAGTGATCTGTACTTTTCCAGATTCCTTGGGAATTTGCCAAAAATTTCAGTCAATGACGTTCATCGTATTGTCGACACTTTTTTATCTGCTCCACAAGGCAAGCAAGAAAAGTGATTCAAATCGTACAAATCCCAGTATGTGCACAACTATGAAGGTGAGTACACAATGCGGCTGTGCTAACTAGTGCGAACTTGACTAATAGGGGCATGACAAACACGTTGTATTATTGTTAAATGGTTACTACAGGTTTTTTTTTGCTACCTGGACCCTAATTCTACTATGCAATACATTCATTTACTCACCCAGAGAACTTTGGTGATATCTGAAGTCTGAGACATATTCATGTACGATCGGCATATTTCCATAATGGGAGCGGTTGTGGCAGCAGTGCAGCCTATAAATAAGGCATTATCTGCCACTAAAGTCCTTAATTTTGCCCATGATTTAGTATGAATCACTAGCACTATTCCCCTGTTATTTTGAAGCGTCTCGGACGTGCTTTGTTGTTATTATCCACGGTCCTTTATAGACGTTTAATGAAACTAGCAGGCACTGATTTCAGTGACATCACGGTCGTTCACCAAAGAAAGAAATAAGTCTTATGTACACAACTTGCATCTTTACCTTAAATACAAGGCAAACTGCACATTTTTATCATATTTTGACATAAATGGATAACCCTTATGTAATTGATTGAGTAGAAACACAAAACCAAATGTGCTGCTAATCATTTGTTTTTTAGCAGCTATATCGCTTTACTTTCATCCAATTTTGATTGAAGCGGTGGGGAGTAGGTTGATACACACGCACACATACCAACATAGACGTGCCAATCAAAGCAGAATTTTACAATTAGATATCTGAATTTATTTTCTCATTTACCATGGATTTTCATTAGCATAATGGGCGATGGTGGCAGAGGAGTTAAGTGGCCTTGCAATTGGAAGGTCGCAAGTTCGCGTCCCACTCAGTCTGTCGCTGTTGTTGTGTCCTTGGGCAAGACACTTAACCTGCCTTGCCTGCTGGTGGTGGTCGGAGGGACTGGTGGCGCCAGTGCTCAGCAGCCTCGCCTCTGTCAGTGCGTCTCAGGGCAGCTGTAGTTACGATGTAGCTCATCCCCACCAGCGTGTGAATGTGTGTGTGAATGGGTGGATGACTGATTGTGTTGTGAAGTGCCTTGGGGAGTTGTAGAACCCTAAGAAGCCACTATACAAATAAAGGCCATTTACTATTTACCATAATACTAGCCAGAAATAACTAACATATACTTCTGGTCGGAACCCAGAAATTAGCATTTTTTTGTGCACAGGGTCCATTGACATTATATAAACTGAACTGAATTAAATACTGCAATAAATCACACTTATGTAAAACATTTTGAGTAAACCATTACCCACTTAATGTTCTTTAGTCAGTTACTGCAGCAACACAACCACTGTCTGTCTCACCCTTGTACAAGAGCATCTATTAAATATGTGAGAAGGAAAAAGATACATTACCATTTCTGTAACAGATGAACGGTAAACTATCTGTACACTCTTCATCAGACCATTTTCCTGAGTCATCAAATGCTGCAGCTATACACTTTGGACCACTGACACTTGTTGGGGAACCATTTGGCTCGTTGTTCGCCCAGAATTGAAACAGAGAGCTGCTGCCATCAGACCACAACTTTTCTCGATACAGACCAATCCATGCATTTGTGTAACCTATTAGATTAAGGATCATTTCGTTTTCTGTTGGATTTCGAATACTGAAAATAAAAGAGAGAGAAGCATTTTAGCATCATGTGAAAAGAACACGACATTAGTGTGACTTTTATGATTTGCAAATTTTTAATTTTTGTTGTTGAACTACTAGAATTTGAATTATAGATTTGTTATTCTGGACGAAAACCAAACATGTAAATTATGCAATTATGGTGCGTTCACACCGGCCATAAAGTATGCGTCGCCAGCGTCAAGTTTCAATATTAAGTCTATGGTAAGGCGCTTCAGAGCTGCGTCAAAGTCCCAGCTTCGCTTTGTGAGCGTTGGTCGCGTCAAAGCTTAATACTTTTCACGCTTTTCAAGCTTCAACGCAAACGTCAAAGTGAGCAACGTTAGCAACACAAACGTCAAAGCAAGTTCAGCTAGCTGAACTTTCTGCGTCGCTTTACAAGCGTCAACCAATCAGAGCGCCGGTTGATACGTCACAGCAGAGCGAGGGAAGAAGACAAATTCATTCAGCAATGGAGGAGAAACTTATCATCGCCGTTTGCAACTATCGGGAACTGTATGACCCGTCTTGCTACGTTTACCGAGATCGGAATGGAAAGGACCTTGCTTGGAGGAAGATTGCTAGAGAACTCGGTGTGTCGGGTGAGTGTTTTTTCAACGTTTATGCAGCCATTGTCTCGATAGGATCCGCCATTGTTACAAACATCTGGCAACAGAGAGCCGCGCACGCGCTCTTTCCTCCCTTCCCCTCCCCGTGGGGCCGACGCAACCGTCAAAGCAAGCTGCGCCAACGCAAGCTGCGTCAACGCAAGCTGCGTCAATGTCAAAATTATATAGGCGTCAAAAACGGCATGAAGTATGCGTTGTTTGACGCATACGTCAAGGCCGGTGTGAACACAGCATTAACCACATTATTTGGAAAGCAGACTTTTCTTTTACTAGCCATGCCCATACCTTATTACTGCCTGACCTGTAGAATTAGGAATCACTTCAATAATCTGACAGCATAAAATAGGCCAAAAAGATCTCAACAAGCAACTCATCATACCCTGTTCTAAAGAAAAGCATGACCCAAAAACACAGAAAAACATTTAAAATTCTGCAGACCTCATTTGTTTAAAATCAAAGGTTCAGCAATGGGAAAAAGACCATTCAAAAATGCATCATGGGTGAGTTCCAAGACCAAAACCTATGCTGAACAAAAACACCATTTGCCAAAACATCTTAATGACACTAGAACTGTGACTAAAAAGCAAACTAGGAATAAATCAGTAAAGAGGCAAATGCTTTATTCACAGATCTGTAGTCATACAGTATAAATTGGTGTCAGCTGTACCTGGCCAAGTCAACATAATTCTCCCTGCAGAAGTTTTGAGCATCAGTCCAATTCAGAGATTCAGTTCTGAAAACAAAGGATGACGTGCCATTTATTTGACCTGTAGAAAAATGGAACACAGCATTACGATAAACTATTTTTAAACCAAACCACTGCCGAGTCATAAATAGTTTTTACAAAAAACAAAATAATTAATCAGATATTATGATGTAATTTTAAAATGATGAAATATAATTTATTACTTGATGCCTAAGATGATAAAATTCAGAAAATGACAATATCCTAAACTGAATGAAAAATAAACAAATTTTCTCTGTTAAACCATATAAAAACTTACCATTATAGCACACGAATGGAAGCAGGTATGTGCAAGGATCCTCAAGCCACCAGCCTGGTGAATAATAGTAATAGTAATAGTAATAGCTATACAAATAAACACATAGCTGTTGGCCTACATAATTGCTTGGGTAACCAGGAAGCCAGTTCCTATATGTGGTCTGTGCTCCACCATAGAAGCTGCTGTCAGTTAGAGACCATTTCCAGCCATTTATCGGGTCATCATATAGACCTATCCAAGCCATGCCTGTTGGAAAAAAAGCAAATTGGGTATTAAGAGTTGTCGTGAAACGTGTCTTCAAGTTCTGGTTCATCTAAAATGTAATATGTTCAGAATATTCCTGAGTTCATGGTAAATGGTAAATGTATTTGTATAGTGCCTTCTTCTACAACCCCCCAAGGCGCTTCACAACACAATCAGTCATCCACCCATTCACACACACATTCACATGCTGGTGGGGATAACCTACATCGTAGCTACAGCTGCCCTGGGGCGCACTGACAGAGGCGAGGCTGCCGTACACTGGCGCCACCAGTCCCTCCGACCACCACCAGCAGGCAAGGCGGGTTAAGTGTCTTACCCAAGGACACAACGACAGGCGGCCATTTAACTCCTCTGCCACCATCGCCCTCATGAAACGTTTGTCTCATGAAAAGTTTGTCAGCAATCTGAGCCTCATCAGGAACTACATAGGTCTAATATTAAAGGCTGCTTATGAATAATTCCAAATAATAATGAACTCACCTGTATAACTTGAGGTGGTGTTGACAACAGCAGCAACATCATCTGTGTTTGTTATTGTGGCCAGGTCAGTGTATTTATGTCTGCAGAAAGCTTGGGCCTTTTTCCAGGTTCTTGGTGTGTTCACAAAGTAGTACTGATGACTTTGGGCAAAGGCTGCATTGAACAGAGCTGCAGAACAAAATATTAAGTTTTGTAAAACTGATGTAAAGATAGTACTTGACAGGTTAAAATATACCATACCATACCACTTTATTTCTATACCATGTTAAAAACACAACATGAGAGCTGTCCAAAGTGCTGTACAAGACAACAATCATAAAACAATAAAAGAGCATTACAAAATAGATAAAACAGTCAATAATAAAACCACAAGGCAAAACACACAGTCACTGGCCGAACACCAAGTCGTAAAAATAGGTCTTTAGTTGTTATTAAAAACTAGTGAGGGACGATGCCTGTCTAACTGAGACGGAAAGTGCATTCCAGAGCACACGGGCAGCACACACAAAGACCCACTCCCCCCGCGATTTATAGTTCATGTCAGGTGTGCAGCGTAGCAAGAAATCAGCAGACCTCAGTGCACGTACTAGGATATGAGAAGTGAGCAGGTCAGACAAGTAAGAAGGTGCAAGACCGTTCAAAGCTTTAAACACAAAAGCCTATATATAAATATATATATAAGTGTGTGTGTGTATGAAAAATCTCAACATCCCCAAGTTCAAATGAGGGTGACAGATCGTTTTATCACATCGGTGTGTCTTTTTGATCAAGAGCTATTAAAATACAAAACATTTGCCACTTGGTTCTGGAAGACCTGAGTATGTCTTTGTTCAAAGGACAACTACATAAGCTGTCTCAAGAGACTACTAACTTTGAGTGACATCATTTGCAGGTAGGGTTCTTACTGTAAGTCTTACTGATAAAACATCACTTAAAAACAGGTGGAATATATCTTTAGGAAGAAAATGGTTAAAGCTTTAAATCGCAATAAAATTAATTCAAATTTCATATTTTTCTTGAACTCAACCAAATTATTTCAAAGCAAAAAGAAAATTAAACTTCAAGTAAAGAAATACTCAGTTTAAAGAAATGCAACTGAAAGCAGCTGCTTAATTTAAATTTAAATTATAGTTGCACAAATTATTGATGTTAAAAAAAAAATTTAATTAAAATATTTAATTATTCTGAAAAAAAAATAATGATTCCACTTTAACATCAAATAAGTGAAGTGATGTATCTCACCAGTAGATGCAGTGATGCTGACTCCAGAGCTCCAGACGTTGTCAAACACAGAGAACAGAGTGAATGTGTATGTAGTTCCAGCAGTCAGAGAGTAGACTGTGTGAATTACTGGTCCATCTCCAGTTTGTCCCGAAAAGGGTACCTCTGCATCATTAAACTGGAGAATAAAACTGACAACATTGTTGACTTTACTCCACTGCAGAGTGATGCTGTTCTCATCTTGTCCTGATGATGTGAACCCATCTGCATTTAGAGGAGCTGAAACAACAAAGAGGACATCAAATAAGTTATAATTTAAGAGGTAAGTTGACTTCTTCAAAGCTACATCAGAGCTCCTTTGGGTGTTTTACCATTACTAATATCTGTGTGTTCTATGTCGTATAGCTCCGCCTTTTAAGCTCCGCCTATTGGGTTTGTCCTCTTAATGTCCAGCCTATCACAAAGAGCTTTTTGTGTATGCCCGCCTAGGAGGTGGGTCCTTGTCCTATAAAGGTACCAAGATCCAGAATTCTTCTCCTTTTTTGTCTTTGCATCTAGAGCACCATTTATCATCATGTCCGGCTCCAGCGAAGGTATCCGTCTCTGCTCCGCTTGCTCCACTGGATACACCCTGACAGGTGATTCACACTCTAAGTGTTTTGGCTGCCTGGGCACCAAGCACACTGGCCTCGCCCTGACCCCACAGGCCTTGCCCTGACCCCGCAGGCCTCGTGCCCCTTCTGCGCCCTCCTCTCCCATCAAGAGAGGACCCGACGAGTAGAGTTTTTCACCGACACAGAGGCCTTTGCAGCGGTGGAATCCATCTCTCTCGAGCCTCCACTGGAGATTTTGGCCCCCAGCTTCAATTCGGACAACTCGAACCTGCTCGGCCCATCAGACTACGAGTCCTCGAACGTAGCAAACTTGTTCCTCGAGACAGAGAGCCAGGCCCCTCTCAGACAAGCACTGCAAAAGTCGGACAACTTAACGGGCCGGTTTGGCTCTTCTCAGACTCGCTGCCAAGACCCAGTGTTCCCTCGGTTCGCGGCGGCTATGGAATATTGGCACGGCGAAGCTCATGGCGCCAGTCTCTACCTACACTCCAATCACCAAGGTGGAAGGCTTCTTGGGAATGGTTTTCCGATCGTGCTGCTACTTGAACCTGACCTAGCTTCCCTGCTGGGCAACAAAGCTAGGGTTGTGGGTCCAAACATGAGCAGCTCATTGCAAGGTTCTTTGACCGCTCCCACCAGTGTACTGCTCAAGCTGGAGCTGCTGCAAACAACGTGGCCCTCCTTGCGTTCAGCATCTCAAAGACGACAGGGGAGCCCGAGCTCCCGAACAGGACCAAGGACTTGATCTGTATAAGTTGGCTGACGCTATTTTGAATCTTTGTGCGGCATCTTTGTTCTGTGCCTCCCGCATTTATGCCTGGCAAACTATGATCTAAAGAACCCTCTGGCTGCACGTTTTGCCGTTCATTCCGGACCAGCTCCAGAAGGTGATGCTGGAGGGTCTAATTAGCATGGACATGCTTTTTGGCCCACAGAAAGGACTTGCAACACGGCCAAACTCTGCCTCCGTGCGTGACCTGGTTCGCCCTCCCACCAACCGTCGCTCCACCAGCAGACTCAGGGGCTAGGAGAAACGGCGTGACCACCGAAGCGGCTACAGACGTCCTTCAAACACGGACTCTCGCCAATGGTGGTAGGGGCTCAACGTTGGTTCACACATGCCACGATGGGCACAGGCCTCATACATGTGCCCTCTTTCTCATCACGCGCTGGAATGGACGCACATCTGCCGCATGAGCCTGTGGATTCATGACATTGTGCATCATGGCCTCCAGTTTCGATCATGCCCCCCCATTCAGAGGGATTGTGGAAATGAAACTCACATCATCGGATCAATCCCTCGCCCTCAGGGCAGAGCTGCAGGAACTCCTGGTGAAAGAAGCTATTTCTCGGGTTCCAAAGGGCAAGGAGTGTTCAGGGTTTTACACCCGTTACTTCCTGGTTCTAAAGAAGACGGGAGGGGTCAGACCCATCCTCGATCTGTCCCAGTTCAACCGCTTCATAGCGGTCAAACCATTCTGCATGCTAACTATCAGACAGCTTCTGAGTTACTTCTGAGTTACTCGCTTATCTCAGCCCAGTAATGAAACTGCTGGGCATGATGGGTCACGTGGTAGCACCCTTGGAACTGCTGCCCATGAGGCACATCTGGCGTTGGTTCACACATCTCAGGATAAACCGAATGCCACATTCTGCTTGTTCCTCCTACAATAAGGCAGAACCTCCAAGATTGGGAAAACCTTGAGACCCTGATGTGCAGAGTCTAGCTCGGTTGCGCAACCTCCCATGTCTCGATATTTACAGACATGTCTCTGTCAGGATGGGGGGGCTTGTCCCATTGGGTGGGCGGCCACTGGCCCTTACTCACTTACATGCACATAAATGTGCTGGAACTTCTGGCGGCGCAGAAGGAGATTTTACACTTTGTGCACCTGCTTGAGGGTCACCATGTGATTGTTCATATAGACAATCAGGTCGCCGCTGCCTACACAAACTATCGGGGTGGGACTCGCTCAGCTGCGCTCCTCAATGTGGCCAGGGAACTTCTGTGCTGGGCTCAAATCTCCTGTCACATCTCCTGTCACTAAAAGCCACCTACATCCTGGGCATTCTGAATGTTGGTGCAGACATCATGTCCAGAGGGGGACCGCATCACTCGGAGTGGTGTCTTCACCCCGATCTCGCCTTGTAGATCTGGATCAGGTTCAGGAAATCGAGAGTGGATCTGTTTGCCTCTCGCGAGAACGTGCAGAGCAAGCTTTGGTTTTCTCTGAGAGCTCGGGACCATCCTCCTCTCGGAGTGAATGCTTTTGCGCATAAACCATGGCCCAGACTTCTGCTTTAAGCATTTCCTCTGATCCTGCTGATTCCCCAGCTCTTGCAGCAGGTCAGACAACAGAAACTGACGGACATCCTAGTGGCTCCCCGTTGTATCACAGCGACTTGGTTTCTGGAACTTCAAACGCTGATGGCAGCGCACCCATGGCGTCTACCTTGGAGGCAGGACACTCTCCTACAGGTGACCAGAACCATTAGGCGCCCCCCAATCTTGGGCCAGCATCTTTGGGTTTGGCCACTGAGCGATCACACTTGGTGACATACGACCTCTCACCTGACGTGGTTCAAACCATCCAGAACGCTCACGCCACGTCTACTGTTGCCTCATGCTCTGCTAAATGGGCTGCTTTTCAGTGCTGGTGTGAGGAACAGGAATTGGATCCCCTTTCCTGCCCCTTGGCTGAAATTCTGTCTTTCCTTCAGGTATTAACGCATAGGGGTTTGGCATTTAACACTGTCAATACATATGCTGCAGCCATCTCCTATCATCAAGGTTTTTGGGGACAGGTCTGTCTTCAGCCATCCCCTCACTAAATTATTCCTGAGGGGCATTGGGCATCTCAGACCCACCCCTGCGTCATTGATACCATAATGGGATTTGGCTTGTCACAGGCCCCTTTTGAGCCTCTGAACCAGGTTCTGCTCAAGTTTCTGTCCCTCCAAACTGTCACACTTCTGGTGCTGACGTCATTTAAGAGAGTGAGCGACTTAGCTACGCTCTCTGTCTCCCTGTCTTGTCTCAGGATCCGGGATGATGGGGGTCCGTATCAGAAATCTGCATGGCAGCATCATGGTCCTCGCCATCTTCCTTTGTGCGTTTCTGTTATAGAATTTCTAAGTCCTGCCAACTCAGGACAGAGTAGTCTGCCCCGAGCGGCTGCCAACAGAGTTTATTTAAAGCATGAGATAAGGCAGTGGGTGTGTTTACATGATGTGTGGTGTGTGAGATGCGGTGCAGAGGAAATACAGAAGCAGTACAGGACTTAGAAATTCTATAACAGTTTCTATCTGAAAGATGTACCTACCAGCCTTGCTGCCAATGTGGTGCTTGCTCACAGTTCAATCTGAGTTCACCTGCATTGGTTACGTACTGTAACCCCAGATTGTATGAGTATAGCGTAGCCTTTTAAGCTAAATGGCCCCACTGGTTCTGGGGGACTCTTCGAGCATCATGGAGAAGAATTATGGTACTTGGTACCTTTATAGGACCAGGACCCACCTTCTAGGTGGTTGTACACAAAAAGCTCTTCGTGATAGGCTGGGCGTCACTGACGTTGTTGGTTAATTTTAGGGGGGCTTCAGCCCTAACCCTAACCTCAACCCTAACCAAACCCCAAGCCCTAGCCCTAGTAATGTTACTGCAATGCTGGACTTATGAATGCACATTACGCCTTGGTGCAACAGAGGGTGCCCCCATACCCCATTTATACCTGATTGAATGAAATAATTTGAAAACTGCATTTTATCTTTGATACTCAAATTCATTTACTGGTCTAAGAAATCTGTAAGAGGAAAATACTCTCTGGTTAAAGGACATACTATTTTACAAATTGAATTTCTTTACAGGATAAAATATTGGTGAGATTAAAAATGATGATCTAAAACATCTTACCAGTGGCAGTTGTAAGTTCTACTCCAGAGCTCCAGATGTTCTCAAACACAGAGAACAGAGTGAATGTGTATTCAGTTCCAGCAGTCAGAGATGAGACTGTGTAAGTTACTGGTCCATCGCCATCTGGTGCACTGATGCTGGTCTCTGTTCCATTAAACTGGAGAACAAAACTGACGCTGTTGTTGACTTGACTCCACTGCAGAGTGATGCTGGTCTCATTTTGTACTGATGGATGAAAATCTGCATCAAGCAGAAGTGAGAAGAAAATAAATGCAACACATGAAAGAAGTAACACTGTTTATACTAATCCTAACACCCACAGACTACAGGACTAGTAGAAGAATAAATCTGATCGCTCACCCTCACATTTAAATGTAGGAGGTAGTGCCATCAGGGGCGGAGTGCACCAGCTGGGCGTAACTTAAGCCAGTCTTAACGAATGGAGATTAGACCAAGTGCACCAACACAAACTAGGACCAGTCGTAGTTGCGCCTGGGCGTATCGTGCGCGTTCACAAGAATATAAGCGTTGCTGTGCTCGTTGCCTAGTAACGTATCGGCCCAAGCAAAGCTGAAAGCGGGAGGCAATTTTCTATTAAATTTAATGACACAAAAACGAAAAAACAAAACTAAAAAATGCTGTTTGGAAGATGATCACTGCTGCATCAATAACGAGTGACGGCTGAGTGCGTACAGTTGAGGAGAAAAAATAAATAAAAAATCTCCTGTCAAGCGCAAAAAAACACCAGTCTGCTGCTAAAAATCCCCATACTGGCAGGATCCTCTTCCAACAGCTTCGCCATACAGCTCTGTGATTATAGATATTTTTGAAGTGGATTCACCTGCTTTTATCGACCTTTATGGTGTTGTTCAGCGTCCAACGCGCTACCTGATGAGATTCGGAAGGATGAGCGCTGCGCTGAGCTCACATCCTCAGCACGAGAACGCTGCATCCAGGAAAATGATCGGAATGGCTCATATGGATGATTATTATTATTATTATAGACCATACACAACTCTCTAATAATATAGTGCTTAAACTCACGCACAGGAATAAACAAATTCATCGGCTGCGCTGCAGCCCCAGCGAGTCTCCTCTGTGCGTTCCGTCTGTTGCTTATTTACGCGCTCATAAAACAACTCTAGGCCTAGGTCTTCCCACTTACGGCTGCTCCACACCAGGCGTAAAAGTTACACCTGGGCGCAGCGGCTGAAGGGCTTACGCCTGAGTGGTGCACTCGTCTTAACAACGAGCTGGACGTAACTTTCAAATCTACGTCGTACTTAAGGTTACACCTGGGCTTACGCCCAGCTGGTGCACTCCGCCCCAGGAGGAGATGATGAGAGTTTCAACAAAATTTAAACTTGCAAGTTTATATTTTCTTTATAAACGTGGGAGTAAATATAATTGACACAAAATAAGAAACTAGGATTTCAAAAGCTGACCTACTTTATTTGACAGAAAGGAAACATCAAACCATTAAACATCGACTTCTATAAATTTAATTAAACTAAATTAGTTATTATTGTTGTGTTATTTTTATGCTATCAGTTCATTTTACAATGCAAACTTGTGTTTCTACAACAAATCACACTTATATAGGAAACTTTTATCTAATTGGTATAATTGAACTCAATGCACTGGTAAGTAGGTTCAATTGAAATGTTTACTTTGTAAAGTGCCTTGAGATGGCATATAAATGAACTGATTTGAATTGAATATAAACATGTGAAGTGTTTCATTACGCTGCAGCAATCCAACCACTGTTTGTCTCACCCTTATAAAAGAATATCTGTTAAATAAGTTAGATGGAAAAAGATACATTACCATTTCTGTAACAGATGAACGGTAAACTACTTGTACACTCTTCATCAGACCATTTTCCTGAGTCATAATATGACGCAGCGATACACTTTGGATCATAGTAACTTCCAGGAGAACCATCTGGCTGGTTGTTTGACCAGTATTGAAACAGAGAGCTGCTGCCATCAGACCATGACTTTTCCCAATAAAGACCAATCCATGCCTGTGTGTTACCTATTAGATTACGGATCATGTTATTTTCTGTCTGATTTCGAACACTGTAAAAAAAGGAGAGGAGTTTGTTAGTATGCCATAAAAAGAACAGATGCCTCGTTTCTAAAGCTTGCTTATAAACAAATTGGGGTCTGAAAATTGCTTAAGTCTCTTTATACTCAAACTTTGTGATTTATGAAAATAAAAAGTGACAAAAAATGTGTGAAACTTTAAGATGACTCTGACTCTGCCGTAAGCACATTTTGGAGACTGGGAAACTGGCAGTGCATCCGGTGAGATGGTAACATGATGAATTTAAGCCACATTTACAGACTTGACTGGAATACCCTCGCACACATGCAAAACAAACAGTTACCCCCCACCCCGTCTCTGAACGGAGAATAAAAATTCTGAATAAAAAAAGTTGCACGTTGAATTGCTTCTGTGGATGAATTGTGCATTATAAATAAAGTTATCTGGCCTTGCTATTAAGATTTCCCACTATGTTCAAATATCCAAATTACTTATTGGTACATTAATCATCTGAGGTGATACCTTGCATCCAGTGTTAATCACACTGTACAACCATAACGGCTTCTAGCCACGGAGACCGCATAACTGCGAAAACCATGCGACTACACTTTGGTTTCCTTTAACCGGCTTATTCCTGTGGGAATTAACCAACAGGCAGGCTGATATTTTTATTTTGATATGATGAACAATATATGACATTTCCTGTCTAAAGCTGCTTTTGGTTACAGTAAATGTTTTCATTATTAGAATCTGGAAAATCTCAGTGATTTCTAAGCAACATCATGTCAATGTTTTGGATGGATGGAATCAAAAAAAGATTATTGGTAACTTTGTCTTTGCTTTTACCTTTACATATGACAACTTCCTTTTAATGTTTTATTTATCTTATATGTCCAACACAATCTCTCAGTAGCTCCACACACAGAGCATTCACCATACCATACCATACCATACCATACCATACCATACAAGTTTATTTTTATAGCACGATTTAAAAATAGCATGGCAGCTCAAAAAAGTGCTGTACAATAAAAGAGCAAAAGGCTCGGACACAACACAAGACATATCACAGAAAAGAGACCCAAGAAAAGTCTAAAAAATGCATAAAAGACAAGCATTAAAATACATAGGTAGAGAAAAGAATAAAACCATGAGTAAATGCTGTGCTGTTTGATAGTGTTACATGTCAGATACATGCAGTCTTGTGGTAATGATATTATCAGAAGACCACTACTGAGGTCTTGTCACTTCCTGAAGGACCCAGTCTGGTCATAGCTAGAATTTTCTGGGATGTTGTTTACATGCAGATAAATTATTTTTTTAACTGCATCATCTGGGTGACTTAGCTCGATAAGGAGTAGGCCAGTTCAATTCAACTTGAAGGACTAAAGTGTATACATGCTAGGGATGCACGTTTTCCAAAAATTCTTTAACCAGTTATTGATGCCCCTTAATGGTTAATAGTCGGTTTTTACTGTAAACTGTGACAAAACAATCTAAAGAAATCTGTAAGTCAATACTTTATTTACAGAGCAGTATTCATAAAGTATTAACTGGTGTTAGCTGTACCTGGCCAGGTCAATAAAATTTTCTCTGCAGAAGTTTTGAGCATCCATCCAATTCAGAGGGTCGGTAATGAAAACAAAAGATTGCGAGCCATTTATTCTACCTGTAAGTAGAGAAAAAGAAAGACAACCACATTAGAATAAAGAGGTTTTCTTACCAAATTACTGCAGTGTCTTAAGTCAAACAAGAATAATCAATCTGAAATTTTGATCTAATTTTGAAACTCATGTTTACTCGATACCTAAAATTAAATAATTCAGGAAATGGCATTAAAATCATAAACTGAATAAATAATAAACAAAATGTATGTGTCACACATACCATTATAGCACACAAATGGTAGTTGGGATGTGCATGAATAGTCAAGCCACCTGCCGTATGAGTCATAAGAATACATGCTAACACAGTTCTGTGTGCTTGGGTAATCGATTTGGTTAACAGGATACCAGTAGACTGGTTGATAACCAGGAAGCCAGTTCCTATAGGTGGTCTCTCCTTCACCATAGAAGCTGCTGTCAGATAGAGACCATTTCCAGCCTTTTATCATGTCATCATATAGACCTATCCATGCCTTGTCTGTTGGAAAAAAGCAAATTTGACATTTAAAAGGGCTGCAGTAAACCATGTTCTCAAATGCTGATCGATCTAAAATGTAATGTTTTCAGAATATTTCTGAGACTATTAAATGTTTTTCAACAATCTGAGCCTCATCATAAACTAAAATTACAGGTTATTTATGAATAGTTCCAAATAATGACCTCACCTGTATAATTTGAGGTGGTGTTGACAACAGCAGCAACATCATCCATGTTTGTTATTGTGGCCAGGTCAGTGTAGTCACGTCTGCAGATAGTCTGAGCCTCTGTCCAGGTTCTTGGTGTGTTCACAAAGTAGTAGTGATGACTTTGGGCAAAGGCAGCATGAAACTGAGCTGCAGAAACAAAATATTAAGTTTTGTAAAACTGGTTGAATAAAACAGATGCCCCCTTAGAATTTTCTGAGCCTCAATTCGATCCATTGTATTCCATCGGTTTTTGGTTAATATTTTGTCAGTCAGCACCATACCTGCTTGTGACATGACTCAAAGTGAGTAGTTTCTGTATGTGCACAAAGTCTCTGACTGTGTACCACAGGCCAGAGCCCACCCACTGAGTACCAGGGGCCAACCAAAAAAAAAACGGCATCCTTAAAAAAAATTATAAAAAAAATTGGACAGTAGATAATTGGAAAAATGTTGCCTGGTCTGATGATTTTCAATTTCGACAATCGGGTGGTAGGGTCAGAATTTGGCGTCAAAAACATGAATGCATGTATCCGTCCTTCCTTGTATCAATGATTCAGGATGCTGCTGGTGGTGTAATGCTGTGGGGGACATTTTCTTGGCACACTTTGGGCCCCTTAGTACTAATTGATCATTGTTGCAACGCCACAGCCTACCTGAGTATTGTTGCTGACCCTACAAACGGCCAATAGGACTTCACATTGACAACATCAGGTTTGGGGGCACCAACCACCCTGCAGCCACAACTCTGATCAGCCGCCTCCATAATGGGGGCACAGAACATGGACCACTTGAACTTGTATTAATTTGTATTTGTGTTATTTTAGTTAAAAGGGGCAGATAGCATACGTTTTCTTCTTTCTGTCCCCTTTTCATTTTGGTTTTAGTAATTTATTTTTGTAAATTGATTGTAATGTGCATAAATGAAGTAAAGTTAGAAAAACAAACTTAATAATTTATGCAGCTATGATTAAGATTAAAAAAATATTTTCCATTTATTTATTTTCCATACATTAACATAAGAAAATAAAAATAATTATTCCTCTTGAACATCAAATAAGTGAAGTGAGGTATCTCACCAGTAGTTGCAGTGATGCTGACTCCAGAACTCCAGACGTTCTCAAACACAGTGAACAGAGTGAATGTGTATGTAGTTCCAGCAGTGAGAGGTGCGGCTATATGAGTTACTGGTCCATCTCCAGTTTGTCCAGAATAGTTTCCCTCTACACCGTTAAACTGGAGAACAAAACTGTCAGCATTGTTGACTTGATCCCACTGCAGAATGATGCTGGTTTCATCTTGTCCTGATGATCTGAACTCATCTGTATTTAGAGGAGCTGAAATAAAATGACATTAAAGAGACATTAAATCATTTAAAAGAATCTGAAATGCGAGTTGACTTTTTAAAAGTGTCATTAG
Source organism: Aphyosemion australe (assembly GCA_006937985.1). Lineage (NCBI taxonomy): Eukaryota > Metazoa > Chordata > Actinopteri > Cyprinodontiformes > Nothobranchiidae > Aphyosemion > Aphyosemion australe. Next base: position 541,071 of record SSNS01000219.1, read on the forward strand.
TGCTTCTTGTGTTTTTTCATAACTAATATCCACGAGTGACTGACAGTGATAATGTGATTGTGCAGGGATCATCAGAGTGATTTGTTCAGGTAAGAGTGAGACCGATGAGAAATTGTTTAAAATTAGTGAGGGATGTACAGTGGTTTCCCAGCGCATCACTTACTGCACAGAAGTGTGAGGAAAAACATACAAGAGCAATTAATATAATGCAAAAATGGGCAATCAGGTTAATAAATCAAGCAGGATACAAAGATCATACTAATAAAATCTTTTTAAAGATCGGACTACTGAAATTGCCTGATTTGGTTCAATTGAAAACAGCACAAAGTCTTTATAAGGCACAACCAACTTCCCTAAAATTAATGAAATTGTTTCATGAAAAGTAAATGGTAAATGGCCTGTATTTGTATAGCGCCTTCTTAGGGTTCTACAACCCCCCAAGGCGCTTCACAACACAATCAGTCATCCACCCATTCACACACACACATGCTGGTGGGGATGAGCTACATCGTAGCTACAGCTGCCCTGGGGCGCACTGACAGAGGCGAGGCCTGCTGTACACTGGCCTCCACCGGTCCCTCCAACCACCACCAGCAGGCAAGGCGGGTTAAGTGTCTTGCCCAAGGACACAATGACAGCGACAGACTGAGCGGGACGCGAACCTGCGACCTTCCGATTGCAAGGCGGCCACTTAACTCCTATGCCACCATCGCCCTTGGAGGATCAAAAGGATGGAGGGTACAACCTAAGAGTAAAATTTTCACTTTAAAATTCATGCTTCAAGAAAACATTAAAAAGTTGGTCTATCTCAGTGGCAGGTATTTAAATATGGAATGGTCTAACAGATGACATAAAAAAGTAAAAACATAAACTAATTCAAAAGAAATTTCAAAGAACAAATCTTTAATGTATACGAGAATGAAGAGCTGTAAAAACCACACAATTTTCAAGATGATCGTGCGAAAAATGACCGAGTAGTTCAATCAAATGCGGACCCTACAAATGGCCAAAACAGGGTTAAAATTGCTACTTTAATCCAAAATGGCCGACTTCCTGTTTGATGTTGACCATGGCTGCAAGAGACTTTTTTGTGCGAATTGGTGAGTACAAGTGTGCAAAATTTCGTAACACTACGATGAAAAAGGGTCAATGGGGGGCCTAATTTTTCACTTTCTAGGGGGCGCTATTTCCAGTGCAATTTTCCTGGATTCTTGCGCTCCCTGACTTGGTAATTTTTATGACGTGTGCAAAATTTTATGCACACGTCATAGTTTTTGAATAAGGTAAGGCCCCAAAAATGGCATTTTCTCGGTGCAAAGAATAATAATAAACATAGCAGATACAATAGGCCTGTTGCAGCGCTTTTGCTGCTCAGGCCTAATAATCTTTTTTTTTTTTTTCAGTGAACCACATTTTTAAACAGAGGTTGGTTCATGCTCTAGCACATTTCTGAAATTCAGATAATGAGAAATAATTGGGTTAAAAATAACTAGGCCAGATTTTTCTTTTCCTGTTATTTATTGATGCTTTTCCAGTGATGTTTTATTTCATTTTTAAAGCTCACTTATTTTACTAGGTCATTTAAAAGCAATCTAATTATACTTAAACAACCTGTTAAAATGCAGGAAATTACATCTACCTAACAAATTATTTTTCTGTATTCACAGATTTAGAAAGGTTTTTGGATCACTGATTAAAGATACCAAGAACACAATAACATGCATCACTTGGTGATCTAGAACATCTTACCAGTGGCAGTTGTAAGTTGTTCTCCAGAGTTCCAGACATTCTCAAACACAGAGAACAGAGTGAATGTGTATTCAGTTCCAGCAGTCAGAGATGAGACTGTGTAAGTTACTGGTCCATCTCCAGTTGGTGCACTGATGCTGGTCTCTGTTCCATTAAACTGGAGAACAAAACTAACACTGTTGTTGACTTGACTCCACTGCAGAGTGATGCTGGTCTCATTTTGTCCTGATGGATGGAAATCTGCATCATGTGAAAAAAAATAAACATGAAACAAATAATACTGTTTAATAACCTTAACACTCAGACTAAATTACTGACAAAATAAATTTGATCTCTTTCTCTCATGTATAAATGTAGGACTTAGTGACATCAGGAGGAATTCAAAGTTACAAGTTTAGATTTTCCTCATAAACATGTGGGAGAAACTATAATGAACTAGCCTAGAAATCCAGACAGACCATTGCAGAAGTAAAAGGATTTTGTTCTGCATGGCGGTCTAGCTACTCTTCATTAAAGCCCCATCAGTCCTGACCAGTCTTGTGTCTTGCCAATCACAGCGCTCTATCAGTTTTGTGGGCAGCATGTTACTGTGATGGAGCGAAACAACAAAGAGGGCGATGGCTCATTTGAAACAGCTTTGACATCAACTTTGGACTATTTAGACATGGGCTTTTCTTATAGGTCTGGAGCAGATAGAGGTACTTACCCTTTAGGCGCCAGATTTTTAAAAAAATGTTTTTTTAAATTTTGACATCACTATTTTAAAAGGCTGTAGCTTTAATATGGTTAGAGATAAAGGCATACTGTAAATGAGAGAAATCTTCAGTTTGAATCAAAGTTTGTAATGGGATCAAATTCACTAATGTAATTTGCATATTATGACGTCATCAGGTGTCGGCCATATTGGGTGCGTAACTTTTATAGATGTTGATCTTTATTCTTTACGTTTTTTGAATTTATCTATATGTAATTACATATTTAGAACTATTTATAAATCTCTCTCAGTGTATACACACACACACACACACACACACACACTACTTATTCATTCTTTTTATTTGTATTTTTTATGTTTATGGAGTTTATTTATTGTTTACATTTTTGAAATTTTATTTTGTTTTATGTTATATATATATATATATATATATATATATATATATATATATATATATACACACATACCCACATTTCTTTTTCTTTGTAATTTTTTTATTTACAGATGTTTAGCGATCAAGATGGCATTGCTTGTAGTGATTCAGTGTGTGATATCTTTCATTGCAAGGCACAGCACACCAGTGTTAATTTTGTTGACAAATTATTTTCGTTTTTTTTTCGTGACGAATGAATTTTTGCGAACTAAAACTAAACAAAAACGAAAATATACATGCCAAAAAAGACTAAATTATAACGAATATTGACCGACATTTTCGTTGACGAATAAGAAACGACAACGAAAATTGACAGAAACGAAAATCCAATCAGAAAACGGAAAGGATGGGCGACCGGAAAAAATAACCAATCATCAAATCGAATAGGCGGGACTAAATAAGAAAAGAACCAATCAGAGTCTGGAGCCGACTGTTGTTTGAAAAAGCTAGCGGAAAGCAAACATAAGATGTTTATGCCGGTAAAAGTTATGTCTGAAGGGATAAAATGTCCGCGGCTGGAAGGAAAAGCTTCAAATGTGACCATCTGAGACGTCCTGAAACCAGCCCAGTTGCCACTGAGAAGAGGAGATGAGCCAGTGTTCATGCGGAAAGATAAACTGCTGGCATGTGCATGGCACGACACAAAGCGTCTCACTCTCCTGTCCACCATTCATGGCAACACGTGCACTAAAAAACGTATCCGCACAAAGGAAAATGTAACTGGGTTTCGTGACATTGAGAAACCTGCGTGTGTTGACAGTTACAACACATTCATGGGAGGAGTAGATACAGCTGATCAACGGATGAAAACATACCTCTTTCCACACAGATCAAAAAAATGGTACAACCGCATTTTCAATGCGGTCATCAGCATCAGTGTGGTCAATGCCCACATCATTTACACAAGATGTAGTCCTGGTCCTCACAAACCACTGAAGCTCTTCATTCAGGACATTGTCATATCTTTGCTTGAGGGCTTCTCCAAAAAGGAAATCAAACCAGGAAGAAGGCCTTCAATGCAGCAGGGAGAAATGCCACAGAGGCTTACTGAACGACACTGGCTCCGTAATTCAGACAATCGTCCAGACTGTGTTGTGTGTTCTGATCGTACCCGCCCAAAAGGCCGTCGCCAGACACAGTTCAGGTGCAGTCAGTGTGGAGTAGGTCTGTGTGCTGTGCCTTGCAATGAAAGATATCACACACTGAAGCACTACAAGCACTGCCATCTTGATCGCTAAACATCTGTAAATAAAAAAATTACAAAGAAAAAGAAATGTGGGTATGTGTGTGTGTGTGTGTATATATATATATATATATATATATATAAAACATAAAACAAAATAAAATTTCAAAAATGTAAAAAAGATCCATAAACATAAAAAATACAAATAAAAAGAATGAATAAGTTGTGTGTGTGTGTGTGTGTGTGTGTGTGTGTGTGTGTGTGTGTGTGTGTGTGTGTGTGTGTGCACTGAGAGATTTATAAATAGTTCCAAATATGTAATTTCATATAGATAAATTCAAAAGACGTAAAGAATAAAGATCAACATTTATAAAAGTTACGCACCCAATATGGCCGCCACCTGGTGACGTCATAATATGCAAATTACATTAGTGAATTTGATCCCATTACAAACTTTGATTCAAACTGAATATTTCTCTCATTTACAGTATGCCTTTATCTCTAACCATATTAAAGCTACAGCCTTTTAAAATAGTGATGTCAAAATTGAACATTTTCTTGAAAAAAATCTGGCGCCTAAAGGGTTAAGTTCGCCACTGTGAGAAACCCTCCTGCTGCTCGGTTTCTCTCTGTCTCTCTGCCGGAGAGAAACTCTGTACAGCCATGTGTGGCGACAGGTGATTTCTTAGGAATTTCAATGTTCAAAGGCGATAATTTAAAGTATCAAATATGCAGTTTCGAATGTATCAGGCAGACTGCAACCTTCTCATTGCCCGGGCTCACCTCTCGTCCACTGAAATATCCTCATTTTAATTGATTTCTAGGAGATCTCCACTTAATATTATTATCACAGTTTGAACTCACAGTTTATTATTTGAAATAAGTTTCCGATTAATTTTTCCCAAGTGTACCAGACCTGTTTAGACAACCATTAAAGACTATTAAACTCCGAGTCACGCATGGTAATCATGAGAATGAATATCTGCATTGTTTGGATTATCAATGACCTTAGAGTTATGTGAAGGGGGCAGCCTGTAGTTCCTATCTAAATGTCCTTTCTGATTGCAGTTCCAGCATGTCACTGCGCTCAGATTGTTACCCGATCGGTCCTGGTGATCATGACGGGACGCTCTACCTCTCCCCCATTCAGTAAAACCTTTACTCCTGATGTTTAGATTAAATCCATGCACAATAGGAACTTATAGTCTTTACTTTACTTGGCCTTAATTAGAAATGAAACCCAAATTCAAGGATGTTTATCAGGAATTGTACTTCAGTTGTTTACAATTAACAGACCTTTAACTGTGGCATGAGAGATTACATATAAATCTCAGCGCCATCAGATGACCTCCAGCCATCATGGAACCACTCTGCTTATAATCTTTAATTGTTTTTATCCCAAATATGATGGAAGCCGACACGATTTGATGTCCTTCAGAGAAATTGACCTCTATCATTAGTCAAATAGATATTTCTAATCAAAGACTGCAATTAACCTTCTGTTATAGGCTGTCGAGAGCCGAATTGCCGGACCAGCTGCAACTTGCTGTTAAATCTCTAGGGCCTTCAGCTCTCGTTACTGTGTTAGCAGGCCGACCTGTGACCCCTCCTGACGAGGCACCCTTACTCTGTGGAGAGCTGTTCAAACACTCTAACAACCTGGACGTGCACTACTGATGATTTACATAATTAGCCGTTTTATATTTGCCTGTTACTTGATTTATGCATTCATCTGATTGTTTGTTCATGGGAAAACTCAAGCCGTACACTCTGAACCATAGAAAGCAACCTCCCCTCCTCCTTCCCTGCTCTTGCAGGGTTAAAGGTCGAGGGTGAACCTGGGATGGAATAAAACAACCAGCAAACTCACCAGTTTTATGTTGTCAGAGAATGAAGGAGACCCCCAGGAGATGCTCGTGACTTTTGCGCAATGGGCAAAAGGTAATTTATTAACAAAGTACAAAAGAATCCAAAAATCAAAAAGGTTTACAGCAAACACTCTGTTTCCTTAAACAGCAACTCTCGCTTGCAGCCTCTCTGTGTAACCAACGATCAACCGCCAACAGTCAAGCTTCCTGTTCTTTTTAAAGGCTCTCAGCCCCCACCCTTTCTCTTTTCTCAGTTCATCTGGAGGTCACATCTGGTGTTCTGACCAACAGCCGGATATCACACTTTTTATTCTTGGCGCTGGCTGTTCTTTGTTTCTTCAGTTCTGATAACACCTCTCTCTTCAGCGACCGCGCTTCTCGCCTTTTCTTGTCCGTTGTGGTCTTCTTCATGAACTTTGAAAGTTTCCGCTGACATACTGCATTCTTTGGAGGTCTAAGGTTACATTACACATATGCTGAATTAACAGTTCTTTGACATACATCAATCTCCCTTTACTAGGGTCTGAAGTACATAATGGTTATACATGTTGACTTCAAGATATATCACTTACATTTCAATAGCAGTATCAGAGTTTAACTCTAGCTGA
>SSNS01000219.1:547652-627614 GCA_006937985.1 Aphyosemion australe
ATTTGCTTGGTGAGTACACACCTGGGGTTTCCCCTGGTTTTAAAAGTGTTACGGTGTTGTTAGCAGCGAGCGGAGGCGGGGTGGGAGTGGTCAGCACATTACTGCTGGTGCCGTTCGGTTTGAGCTGTGGCACCAAACCGAGTTCACGCAGGGTCAGCGCGCTGCGCATCTTGTTGTCTAATCATTTTTCTTTTCTTGGCGCTGGTACGGCTGATATGATCAGTGTTCGGTGTTCTAGCGGTGCTTTTGAGGAGAAACGTTCAGGTGTCCCACCTTGATAAATCAGTCTAAGCACAGTCTAAGAAAACAATTCTTACCTTTAGTTTACCTCTTTGTATTATAAGAGTAACACCTTTTAATGTTTTGATGGTATGATGTCATTTCTTGTAATATAACTGCACATTATACAGAGTTTTTTTATTTTATTAATACTGAGAGGCACAATTTCAAACTGTCAGTGTTCAATTAGGTATTTTCCATTATTATTGTTATTAAAACAATTATAAATGTAGAGTTTTATTGATCCAAAATGTAAAATGTGATTTTTACATATTTATTTACAGTTTCAAATGGGTGTAGTTAACATTTCCTTTACACAAGTAGAAAATTATTGCATCAGAAGAAAAATACACGTGTTTTAATTTTAGTCTTATTTTAGTCGACTAAAATTGCTTTCAATTTTAGTCGACTAAAATAAGACTAAAATAAAAACTAATTGGACGACTAAATTGTGACTAAAATTAAAAATAATTTTAGTCAAAAGACTAAGACTAAAACTAAATTAAAATTTCTTGTCAAAATTAACACTGCAGCACACAGACCTACTCCACACTGACTGCACCTGAACTGTGTCTGGCAATGGCCTTTTGGGCGGGTACGATCAGAACACACAACACAGTCTGGACGATTGTCTGAATTACGGAGCCAGTGTCGTTCAGTAAGCCTCTGTGGCATTTCTCCCTGCTGCATTGAAGGCCTTCTTCCTGGTTTGATTTCCTTTTTGGAGAAGCCCTCAAGCAAAGATATGACATTGTCCTGAATGAAGAGCTTCAGTGGTTTGTGAGGACCAGTACTACATCTTGTGTAAATGATGTGGGCATTGACCACACTGATGCTGATGTCCGCATTGAAAACGCGGTTGTACCATTTTTTTGATCTGTGTGGAAAGAGGTATGTTTTCATCCATTGATCAGCTGTATCTACTCCTCCCATGAATGTGTTGTAACTGTCAACACACGCAGGTTTCTCAATGTCACGAAACCCAGTTACATTTTCCTTTGTGCGGATACGTTTTTTAGTGCACGTGTTGCCATGAATGGTGGACAGGAGAGTGAGACGCTTTGTGTCGTGCCATGCACATGCCAGCAGTTTATCTTTCCGCATGAACACTGGCTCATCTCCTCTTCTCAGTGGCAACTGGGCTGGTTTCAGGCCCTTCGGCATCCCTCTCCTGTTGCAGTTCACTGTCCCACACACACCAGTGTGTTTAGCTGCTAACTCACTAGCTATAGACGGAGATGTGTAGTAGCTGTCCATATACACCTCATGCCCTTTATCTGTGTGAGGGACCAGCAGCTGACAGACAATAGAATGTGTTGCACCTACATTTTCTTCATCACATGCATTTTGTCCAGTGTAGATGGACCACTGTAAAACATAACCTGAGCTGGACTCACTCAAGACAAATGCCTTATAGCCATATTTGTCAGGCTTTTTGGGGTTGTACAGCTTTAGTGTTGACCTTCCCTTGAATGCAATAGTCATTTCATCCAAGACAAGTTCCTTTCGTGGACCATAAACTGCTGAAAAACGTGGAATAATCATGTTTATTATGGGACGCACTTTGAACAGTCTATCATGGCCTGGCTGACCCCTCTCAGCACGTTCATTGTTATTCACAAAGTGGAGGAAAGAAAGGATCACCTCAAATCTATTTCTAGACATCACTTTGGCAAAGCCAGGTGTGAAAGTTGGCCAAAATCCTGCCCAATTGTCCTCAATTTCAGACTTTTCCACAAGCCCCATGCACAAATGAAGTGACATGAATGCTTTCATTTCAGGGACAGTAACATCATACCAGTCATGAAATCTGGAGTTTGGTTTTAGTGCTTCACTCTCTAAAAACTGGTGGGCATATCTGTTTGTTTCATTTGTGATAAGGCTCCAGAATTCATCATCTAAAAAAACAGACAGGAAATCAATGGGCTTAGAATTGGACAGATCCCTGTTTCCAATATAACCAATAGGTTCATCAAAATATCTGATCCACTTGTGATACTCTTCCTCATCTGTCAGGCGAACCCAGCCATCATCATCATCATTTACAGCGGGACCGCCTTCCCCGCTATTTACAGTGTACAGTACAGTGTTTTCTCCCGCGGGATCTCCCGCGTCTGCCGTGGATTTCTACATTCCCGCTCCTTCTATTATCATCAGCGGTGTTTTGACTACCCCTGCTATGGCCACCACATCCCATCCTCCCTCCCCGGACTCTGTGAAACACGGCATCGGAACCAGCGTGTGCCGCTTCTGGGCCGACACGACGAATGAACTCGCTCTCGCCGCGCACGGATGCGGCGTTGTTCTCGTCATCGCTGGATGACTGATCATCATCATCAGATGGTGAATATCCCTCTTCTGAATCTGAATCAGCCATTACTTGAAGAAAGTGCTTCATCAACATTGAACAGACCTCTCGGCATCGTAAGTATTCTCTCTCTAACTTGCTCTAAAAGTTGCTCTGTGTGCTGCTGCTGTAATCGCCGCTCTCTCGTCTCCCCGATCGGGAGGCGGGTTTTCAAACTCTTTATACTCCTAAACTTCATACATAAACACGCCCACAAATGTAGCTCAGTATCAAGTTACAGATGTCTATGATCTTCTGGTGTAAAGTAGTAACCACATGAGGAATCAAATCAGCAGTTCTAGCTTGTTAAACTCAGTTAGAATGCTTGTCGCAATATTGCGACTATGGCGCTTAAAGGGTTAAGTCCTTTCATTTAAAAAAGGATGTATTTGCGACTTCTTCGACAGCGTATGGTGGACTACCCCGATGACTGACATCCATAGCGGTGAGTATGTCATCTTGTTCGTTGCTATGATTGGTTCTAGCGGTGTCCAATAGCATGCAGAGACAGTTTGAAAGACAACCTTAGATCCTGCCCCAAGACTAAGATCTGTCTATGGGTCGTGGCCAGACCATAAATTCACATATACAGGATTGCTTGACAGGCCAATGATTAACACAACATAAGAAAGTTATCGTCTCAATTTGACAGAAAAGAAATAAAGCATGAAACATACATTTTTATAAAGAAAATGAAATTCCATATATATTAGTATTGATGTGTTTTTCTGATTTAATTTTCTTCAGTTGATTTTAGAACCATTTTTTATTTGCATGACAGCAATTAATCACACATATATAGAACATGTAAATTAAATTATAACTCACTTTATCTTAAGTTTAACACAGCAGCAACATGTCCACTGTCTGTCTCATCTTTATAAAAGTGCATCCATTAAATATATGAAAGGGAAAAAGATACATTACCATTTCTGTAACAGATGAACGGTAAACTGCCTCTACAGTCTTCATCGGACCATTTTCCTGAGTCATAATATGATGCAGCGATACACTTTGGACCATAGTAATTGTAAGGATTTGGCTCATTGATCGCCCAGTATCGAAACAGAGAGCTGCTGCCATCAGACCACAATTTTTCCCGATACAGACCGATCCATGCCTGTCCGTAACCTATTAGATTACTGATTATGTTATTTTCTGTCAGATTTCGAACACTGTAAATAAAAACAAAGAGAGTATATTAGTATTGTGTAAAAAAAAAAACAGACAAGGAGTAGAAGAAGAAAAATGACTGAGTTTAGCGAGCTTCACGTCCTACTTCCAGGGTGAAAGGAGTATTAAAAATGAAAAAAAAAACACTATAGAGATGGCCATGTGGTATGTAGCAGCTACACTTGGGGAGAAGAGATTCTGTGATTATGTCATATCTGTGGCTTCAGATTTGTAGTTATTTTAAATTACAAATTCTTACAAGCTAATAAATCTCAAATTACGTGACACAGTCGAAATATACATAATTATATTTAAATTGAAGTACGCCATATATTTGATTCAGGGCATAAGGCAAAGCGGATTAGAAAATCGCTTTTATAGCCCTGTTCACTTAGTCATTTTTTCTTTGTTCCGGGGACCCATGAGCCGACCGGGAGGGGAGGAGAGGCTCTCTATGCTCACTATAAGGCGCCTAAGGCTGTGTCCAAATCTAGGGTTTGCGTGCTCATGAGGTCGGATTTTAAGACCAGTGATGTCACAGCGCCGCGACTAAGACTGTCCAAATTAAAAGAGTGCTCAGAATGTGGTCTTGAAATCTTTCTTTTCCCTGATTTTGAGAACAGGTGCGGTGTAGCCTCCTGTGGTCTTCTCACCTCTATAAATCCCGTGATGCACTGCAGGATTGATTTCTGCTAGGTGAGAGAAGGACATCCGCCGAAGTAGGGGTGGGTATTATTTAAGGCTAGACTGTCCACATTCACAGCTGTTAACTGGTCACGGAACACGTTCTCCTGAGACCAATGAGGATGGGTACTCATGAGCATGCAACTCCTGGATTTGGACACAGCCTAAGTATCCTCCTTCTCAAATATCTCAAATCCTTGATTGCAGCTATTTTGTTTATGGAGCAAATATGTTTTCAAAAGAAGCCTGATTTATTTGGATAGTTTAGTTTAATTAATAAATGAAATCATGATTAAAAAAATGCATTTTATCTTTACATGGGTTATCTTTCATGTTGAAATTGGTTTTGTTTATCTGAAACATTGAACTGTGACAAATGAGCTAAATCAATTTGTAATCTCTTAGGATGCAAATGCTTTAATCACAGATTTGCATTCCTACAGTATTAACTGGTGTTAGCTGTACCTGGCCAGGTCAACATAATTCTCCCTGCAGAAGTTTTGAGCATCAGTCCAATTCAGAGATTCGGTTCTGAAAACAAAGGATGGTGTGCCATTTATTTGACCTGTATGTAGATAAAAATAGAAAACAGCATTAGGATAAAATATTTTTTCAACCAAAATCACTGCAGTGTGATCAGTCATACAAAAACCAACCATCTAATTTTATTATTTAATTTTGGAATGATGAATTTTTTTACCTGCAGGCCTATAACTACGTACTTCAAGAAATGACTTAAAAATCATGAACTGAATAAATAATGAACAAAGTTCTTTTGATTTACTGTGTGAAAACTCACCATTATAGCACACAAAAGGTAGTATGGATGTGCATGAAAAGTCATTCCACCTGCCGAAGAAGTCATAGGTATACATGCGAACACATTGCTGCTGGCTTACATAACTGCTTGGGGAACCAGGATACCAGTTCCTATATGTGGTCTCTCCTTCACCATAGAAGCTGCTGTCAGTTAGAGACCATTTCCAGCCATTTATCAGGTCATCATATAGACCTATCCAGGCCTTGTCTGTTGGAATAAAACAGGTATTATTTAAAAGGGCTGCAGTGAAACATGTCCTCAAATGTTGGTTATTCTAAAATTTAATAAATTCACAAGATTTCTGAGATCATGAAAAGATTCTCAACAATCTGAGCCTCATCAAGAACTGTGGGTGTAATATTTCAGGCTGTTTATGAATAGTTTCAAATATTAATGAACTCACCTGTATAACTTGAGGTGGTGTTGACAACAGCAGCAACATCATCTATGTTTGTTATTGTGGCCAGGTCAGTGTAGTTATGTCTGCAGGCAGCTTGAGCCTTTTTCCAGGTTGTTGGTGTGTTCACAAAGTAGTACTGATGACTTTGGGCAAAGGCTGCATTGAACAGAGCTGCAGAAAGAAATTATTTAGTTTCTGTAAACTGATGTGAAGATGATACAAGAATAAGACGGAATTCAGATATTTTGCTTGCTATTCAGGTTCAGTAGTGCCAGTGAACCCCACTGTCATTCTGGTGCCCTCTTCAAGTGTGCAGAGCCTCAGAAGAATATTCCACTCATTTCCCATTTTCAGATGATGTTCTATCAGTAATTTATCTAAAGTAAGGACCCTACCTGCAGATGAAGTCACTTAAAGCTGTTAAAACGAATCTGCAAACAAGTTAGCTTTTGAACGCAAACATGGTGACAGAACTCACTCACCCCTCCCCTTGAGTATCTTCCCTGAGATGCTTCTGTTGAAACAGAAAGTTTGCAATCCTAACCAGATGCCCGAGCCACCTCAACTGACTCCTCTCGATGTCGAGGAGCAGCGGGTCTACTCCGAGCCCCTCCCGGATGACCGAGCTTCTCACCCTATCTCTAAGGGAGAACCCAGACACCCAGTGGAGAAAACTAATTTTAGCCGCTTGTATCCACGATCTCATTCTTTCGGTCACTACCCAAAGCTCATGACCATAGGTGAGGGTAGGGAGGTAGATCGACCGGTAAATTGAAAGCTTCCGGCTCAGCTCTCTCTTCACCACAACAGACCGGTACAACGCTCGCCTCACTGCAGATGCAGCACCAATTCGTCTATCGATCTCATGCTCCATCTTTCCCTCACTTGTGAACAAGACCCCGAGATACTTGAACTCCTCCACTTGGGGCAGGACTTTGTCCCTGACCTGGAGAAGGCATTCTACCCTTTTCCGAGTCAAGACCATGGTCTCATATTTAGAGGAGTTGATTCTCATCCCAGCTGCTTCACACTCGGCTGCGAACTGCTCCAGCGAAAGCTGGAGATCATGGTCTGATGAAGCCAAAAGGAGACCTGATCCTTAGGCCATCAAAACGGATCCCCTCACCGCCTTGGCTGCGCCTAGAAATCCTGTCCATAAAAGTTATGAACAGAATTGGTGACAAAGGGCAGCCTTGGCGGAGTCTCTCACCGAAAACGAGCCCGACTTAATGCCGGCAATGCAGACCAAGCTCTGACACTGGTCGTACAGGGACCTAACAGACCGTATCAAAGGGCCTGGTACCCCATACTCTCAGAGTAGCCCCCACAGGGTCCCCCGAGGGGCGGTCGAATGCCTTTTCCAAATCCACAAAACACATGTAGATTGGTTGGGCGAACTCCCACACACCCTCCAGGTGCCCCCTAAGGGTATAGAGCTGGTCCAGTGTTCCACGGCCAGGACAAAAACCACATTGTTCCTCCTGGATCTGAAGTTCGACAATCCGACGGACCCTCCTCTCCAGAACCCCTGAATAGACCTTACCAGGGAGGCTCAGGAGTGTGATCCCCCTGTAGTTGGAACACACCCTGTGGTCCCCCTTTTTAAATAGGGGTACCACCACCCCGGTCTGCCAGTCCAGTGGAACTGCCCTCGATGTCCACGCGATATTGCAGAGCCGCGTCAACCAACACAGCCCCACAACATCCAGAACCTTAAGAAACTCCTGGAGCCTTGCCACTGAGGAGCTTTTTGACCACCTCAGTGACCTTGGCTCCAGAGATTGGAGAGCCCAACCCAAAGTCCCCAGACTCTGCTTCCTCACTGGAAGACGTGCCGGTGGGATTGAGGAGGTCTTCGAAGTACTCCGCCCACCGATCCACAACGTCCAGAGTCGAGGTCAGCAGCACACCCTCCCAACTGTAAACAGTGTTGGTAGTGCCCTGCTTTCCCCTCCTGAGGTGCCGGATAGTGGACCAGAATCTCCTCAAAGCCATACGGAAGTCTTGCTCCATGGTCTCACCAAACTCCTCCCATGCCTGTGTTTGTGCCTCTGCGACCGCATTCCGCTTGGACTGCCAGTACCCATCAGCTGCCTCTGGAGTCCCACAGGCCAAAAAGGCCAGAAGGGACTCTTTCTTGTAACTGAAAACAGCTGCTTTTTACATATGAAGTAAAAGCCAACAAGGAAATAAAAACATGTTACTCTAAATTATAGATGCACAACTTATTAATTAACTATTTTAAAGTATTTTAATATTAAATTATTCACGAAATAAAATATTAATTTCAGTTTAATATCATATAAGTGAAGTCAGATATCTCACCAGTAACTGCAGTGATGCTGACTCCAGAACTCCAGACGTTCTCAAACACAGAGAACAGAGTGAATGTGTATGTAGTTCCAGCAGTGAGAGGTGAGATTATGTGAGTTACTGGTCCATCCCCAGTTGGTGCAGAATAGGTTAACTCTACATCATTAAACTGGAGAACAAAACTGACATCACTGTTGACTTGATTCCACTGCAGAGTGATGCTGGTCTCATATTGTCCTGATGATCTGAACCCATCTGCATTTAGAGGAGCTGAAACAACAATAAATTTTTTTCAAAGACATGGCAGAGAAGAAAATGCCTCATATAACAACAATGATTCAAAACAACTTACCAGTAACAGCCGTAAGTTGTTCTCCAGAGCTTCTGACGTTCTCAAACACAGAGAACACAGTGAATGTGTATTGAGTTCCAGCAGTCAGAGATGAGACTGTGTAAGTTACTGGTCCATCTCCAGTTGGTGCACTGATGCTAGTCTCTGTTCCATTAAACTGGAGAACAAAGCTGACACTGTTGTTGACTTGACTCCACTGCAGAGTGATGCTGGTCTCATTTTGTTCTGATGGATGGAAATCTGCATCAGGTAGAAGTGAGAAAAGTAAAAAAACAAACAAAACAAAAAAAACAACCCACAATAATACTGTTTATACCAACCCTAAAACTTACAGACTACAATCATCATTATCATAGTTATGCAGATGACACCCAGATCTACCTAGCTCTATCACCTAATGAATCCGATCCCCTAGACTCACTCTGTCAGTGCCTAGAGCAAGTCAATGACTGGATGAAGTCAAGTTTCCTTCAGTTAAACAAAGACAAGACAGAAGTTATTGACTTTGGGAATAAAAAACCGAGGATGGAAGTTATTGCTCAACTTGGCTCTAGAGGAATAAGGTTAGAAACCTTGGTGTTACCATTGACTCAGGCCTGAGCTTCACTGGTCACATTAAGGCTATAACCAGATCAGCGTTTTATCATCTCCATCAATTAGCAAGACTCAGAGGTCTCATGTCGAAACAAGACCTAGAGAAACTATTGTATGCGTTCATCTCCAGCAGACTAGATTATTGCAATGGTCTCCTGACTGGTCTTCCCAAAACAGCCTTAAAACAACTGCAGCTTATTCAGAATGCTGCTGCTAGGGCCTTAACGAGAACTAAGAGAAACGAGCACATCACCCCCGTTCTAAAAACTCTGCACTGGTTACCAGTAAACTACAGAATCGATTTTAAAGTGCTTCTACTAGTCTATAAATCACTCAATGGTATGGGGCCTAAGTACATGTTGGATCTCCTTCCAGTATATACACCTAGCAGAGCTCTCAGATCCCTAGACAGCAGTCAGCTGGTAGAACCTCGGGTCAGAACCAGACAGGGTGAAGCTGCTTTTAGTCATTATGCTGCTCATAGATGGAATCAGCTTCCTTATGACCTCAAACAGGCCCCAACTCTAGAAACTTTTAAATTAAAATTAAAAGCCTTCATGTATTCATTAGCCTATGACTGAATGTTTCTTATGCTGCTTCTTCTGCACTGTTTACTGCTAAACGTTTGAGTATGCCTTCTATCTAATTGTCTGAATTATTTCTTTGTGTATTTTGATTAATGTTTCTGTTGTTCCTGCTCTGTAAAGCATATTGAATTGCCTCTGTGTTTGAAATGTGCTATACAAATAAAGCTGCCTTGCCTTGCCTACAATACTGGCATAATAAATCTGATTTCTCTCTAACATTTAAATGTAGGATTTAGTGAAATCGGAAGATGATGAAAGTTGCAATTTTACATTTTATTTATAGATATAGAAGAAACTATAATCAACACAAAATAAGAAAATGATCGCCTCTGCTGTAATTTGAAAACCAGATCCACTACTTAATTTGACAGACTGCAAACATCAAAGCAAAAAACATACATTTCTATAAATTCATGTAACCTTATATTATGTTATTTTGTTGTTTTAAATTATAAGTTCATTTTTAAATTATTTTTCAACTTGCATTACTACAATGAATCACATGTATGTAAAACTTGTTACCCATGACACAAATTCTTTAACAGTCTGGAGCTAACAAATGTATTGCACCAAAAGCAACACCTCTCGTTCATGAATGCGCACCTTTATCCAGCCAACAGAGCTAATATACATTGTTTTATCATTCTCGTGCTATGTTGTGTGTATATATATATATATATATATATATATATAGCCACGGAAAAAACCTCTGACAAAAGTAATAATAAATAAAAATTCTATGAAATTTAACCAATGAAAGTCAGACATTGCTTTTCAACCATGCTTCATTGGAATCATTTAAAAGAATACACTCGTAGAACAGGCCTGGACAAAAATGATGGTACCCCTAGAAAAGACTGAAGATAATGTGACCAAAGGGACATGTTAATTCAAGGCGTATCCACTAATTAGCATCACAGGTGTCTACAGTTGTAATCAGTCAGTGGGCCTATATATATGCCTCCAGGTAGTCACTGTGTTGTTTGGTGACATGGTGTGTATCACACTCAACATGGACCAGAGGAAGTGAAGGAAAGAGATGTCTCAGGAGATTAGAAAGAAAATTATAGACAAGCATGTTAAATGTAAAGGCTATCACACCATTTTTGAGCAGTTAGATATTCTTGTGACTACAGCTGCACATATGATTCAGAAATTTAAGATCCTCGAGACTGTAGTCAACCTCCCTGGATGTGGCCGCAGGAGGAAAATCGATGACAAATCAAAGAGATGGATAATCTGAATGGTAACAAAAGAGCCCAAAACCACTTCTAAATAGATCCAAGGTGAACTTCAAGGTCAAGGAACTTCAGTGTCAGATCACACCATCTGTCGTTATTAGAGCCAAATTGGACTACATGGGAGACGACCAAGGAGGACACTATTGTTCAAAACAAATCATAAAAAAGCCAGACTGGAATATGTCAAACTACATGTTCAAACCACTGGACCAGGTCTCACTTAAATTCCTGTCTCTTAAGATTGCCCTGCTGTTAGCATTGACGTTATTTAAGAGATTGAGCTACCCTTTCTGTGACTCCGTCCTGTCTCAGGATTTGGGACGATGGTGGCTCTGCTGTTCTGTACCCCAATCCTTAGTGCTGACAAGGTCAATATGCTGACTTTTTTGCATTTACTTTTTTTAAGGCTTTCTTATATTGCACAGACACATGATGCACTAATAGAGATCTCTCCCTCAACACTGAGTTCTGAGCAGACAAACCTGGTTCTACTACCTCATCTGAAAATAACTGAAAACTCAAATTGGATTGTTAGCAATACTCCTTATTTATTCTGAGTTGGGCTACAGCAGTGGCTACACCAGTTTTACTTTTTTGTTAAACCAAAGGAAATAGGTTGTATAGTTATTTTTTGCACGAGCATTTGTTTACTGTGAAGTAAAGTTGAAGTGCTGAAGTTTTGAATAATAATTCTGAATAAAACTTTGAAGAATAACTGGCAATTGCTTGCTCATTTCAAGAGGTCTTTCATATTTTATAACATGCTATTTGATATAATGGTTTACAAACAAAAGTGTAATTTATTAGAGTGCTCGATTAATCGATAAAAGATTCGATACAGTATTCGATTACAAACATATTTGATAGCTGCAGCCCTAATTGCCTACAATATATCACAGTACAGGGCAAGACTGTCACTTTTATAAAAAAACATAAACAATTACTGAAAGGAGGAAACTGGATTGTAGCTTTAAGTTAAACAGCACAGGAACACAATCACATTCATCATTATAAAAGAGCATCTACTAAAATTGTTAGAAGGAAAAAGATTCATTACCATTTCTGTAACAGATGAACGGTAAACTATCCGTACATTCTTCATCGGACCATTTTCCTGAGTCATAATACGATGCAGCTATACACTTCGGACCATAGTAACCTGCAGGAGAACCATTTGGCTCATAGTTGTCCCAGTATTGAAACACAGAGCTGCTGCCATCAGACCACAACTTTTCCCGATACAGACCAATCCATGCCTGTGTGTAACCTATTAGATTACGGATCATAGTATTTTCTGTTTGACTTCGAACACTGTAAAAAAAAAAAAAAGAGAAGCATGATAGCATCACATGAAGAGAACAGGACATTAGTGTGGCTTTTATCATTAGTTAGGAATATAAAATAATGTCAAACGTGTTTTAGGAAAATTGCAGCAAATTCTTTGTTACATTTTACAAGCACTTATTTCAGATTGTCATCATCTGATTATGCAATGTTAATTTTAATCTCCAACTATAAAAACGTACGTATTTTTCTTATTTCGGATGAAAACCAAACAGATTAATTATAAATTAACTGATTCGATTAAAAAATATTAATTAATTGATTACACCACCCTACAATTAACAGGTTACACCACTGATGATGTGTCACAAGATTTATTGTAGGGATGCAACGATACCACTTTTTTCCAAACCGATACGATACCGATACTTGGATCTGAGTACTCGCCGATACAGATTACCGATACCGATACTTGGATCTGAGTACTCGCCGATACAGATTACCGATACCGATACTTGTACCACACACAAAAATGCAATGAATTGGAATACAGGCTTATTATTATTATTATTATTTTGGTGTACAGCACCTTGGTGGCATACCCCATGCCTGTAAGGTGCTTTACTGGGAAAGGCAGAGTTGAGCTGAGAAGCCTTCCAGTTGTTTGTATATTGTTTCGTCGTATGTGAAGTATGTAGAGTTTGCTACCAGTTTTATCAGTTGTGCTATGTCGTCTGTTGTGAGGTTTGTTCTTTTGTGTAAGGTTTTGTCTTTGCATGATGCCGCCAGGAGAGGCTAGCTCTGAGGATGACAGCAGTATAGCAGTCGAAACGTCAGCAAGAAAAAGGAAAAAACAGCTTTTTCTGTGTTAAAAAAAGAACCAAATGATGCAAGTAGAAGAGATGCACAGAATGAACGTGCAAAAAAGATGTTTAAACAAAGACTCTTCTGTCTTTTTAAAAGGGAAAAACAGGGCAACTCTCCAGCCGGCTGAGAAGTAAATCCTTTGTAATGTAACCTTCCTTCCAACATGACTAAAACAGACTGTTTTGTTATAATTTCACTGTAAAATGTAATTATGGAAAATCTAATTTAAGGCTTTTTAAGACTTTTTAAGGATTTGCTGAATACCCTGTATAAGGAGGCAAATGCTTTATTCATAGAGTTGTATTAACTAGTGTTAGCTGTACCTGGCCAGGTCAATATAATTCTCCCTGCAGAATATTTGAGCATCAGTCCAATTCAGAGATTCGGTTCTGAAAACGAAAGATGCTGAGCCATTTATTGTACCTGTTTGTAGAAAAAATAGAAAACAGCATAAGGATGAATAATTTTTCCAACTGCATAACTGAAGTATCATAAGTCAGAGATAATTCAGAAAATGGCATGAAAATCATAAACTGAAAAACTGGGTAAAAACTTACCATTATAGCACACAAAAGGTAGTGTAGTTGTGCAAGGATTGCCAAGCCAAAAGCCTGTTTGGTAAGAGTAATAGTAATTGTAATAGTAATAGTTGTACATATAAACACATTCATGTGTGCTATAGTAGTCGACTGGGTAACCAGGAAGCCAGTTCCGATATGTGGTCTCTCCTTCACCATAGAAGCTGCTGTCAGGCAGAGACCATTTCCAGCTGTTTATCAGGTCATCATATAGACCTATCCAAGCCTTGCCTGTTGGAGAAAAAAAAACACATTTGTAATTTAAAAGTGCTGCAGAAAATCATGAGCACAAGTGCTTATTGATCTAAAAGGTAATATATTTAGATATTTCAGAAATCATGAGAGGCCTTTCAAGAATTTGAGCCTCATCATGAACTTTTCATGGTAAATTGCCTGTATGTACAGTGCATCTGGAAAGTATTGTTTATGTTACAGCCTCATTCCAAAATGGATTAAATTCATTGTGGGCATAAAATTCAACACACAACACCCCATTATGATAATGTGAAAAAAGTGTCTTTGAATTTGTTGCAAATTTATTAAAAATAAAATACTTGAGAAATCACATGTTCATAAGTATTCACAGCCTTTGCTCAGTACTTTGTTGATGCACCTTTGGCAGCAATTACAGCCTCAAGTCGTTTTGAATATGATGTCACCAGCTTGCCACACCTATCTTTGGGCAGTTTTGCCCCTTCCTCTTTGCAGTACCTCTCGAGCTCCATCAGGTTGGATGGTAAGGGGTGGGTATCAAAACTCGGTACCTCTTTGGTACAGACTAAAAGCATTCGGTAGGTACTGATACAAAAAAAATATATTTATTATTTCTGTGCTAAATTTTGGTAACTTCCCAATAAAATGTCCCTATTAATCTGCCACTCTATTTCTTCCACCGCTGCGTCGCGCCGCGCCATGTGACGCGCAGAGAAGACAAGCTTGTTTACTCACACACAGCCCCCTCCTCTCCATATCAACACTTCTCCAGCAAGCTAAACAAGTTCCATGTTGAAAATGCTGCAAAAATCTAAAGTTTGGCTGCAGTTTGTAAAGATAAACCAAAACAGAGCAAAATGCAACATATGCAAGATTTGTGCCGCGAAAAATGGGAATATCAGCAATTTGTCAAAACAACTCATCGCACATGGAATCAACTTGCAAGCTGAAGCTTGTACAGTCTTCAACAGCTAAAAAGCAGACCCGAGTTCGCAGTCTTCATCCTTACAGGAAGAATAATCAAAAGTGAGCATTGTTTTGGCTTTTATTTGCTTTTTGCGTAGCTTGCCCATAGTTTTTTCTTAACTTTTATGCATTACTATATTATACTATATTTCTCAATTCAGCAAACAAAGGCACCAGCTGCTGAGTTGGAACAGGAAGACCCCTCAGAGGAAGATGAGGAAGCAGGCACAAAGGTGTGTGTATATTTACACGTACCTCATTTTATAGAAAATATCAAGATGAAAAATATGATTTATCTAATATTTCCTTACTGTATTTAAAATTTAATACAAAAATAAGCAACCCAAGCTTTTAGCCCTTGAGGAACATTTTTTGGAAGATCAGAAAATGGATGCAGTTCCTGCAATCACCACAACAGACCAGGTTCAGGTGGAGCTGAAACTGTACAGGAGCCTTCCTTCATCATTGTTGAGCGTTAACTCTGTTGAATGGTGGTGGAAAATGAAGATCAGTTTGCCTTTACTGGCCATTACTGTCCAGTTTGGCCAAAAGGTACCTCTGCGCTTAAGCATCCTCAACACCAGCTGACCGCACATTTTCAACTGCTGGGGACACAATCAGCCCAGAAAGGGCCTGTCTGCTGCCAGAAAAAGCAAACAACTGATAGAATTCATGTTTATACAATGTACAAATCTCTTTTTACTTGGTTTTTGCCTCTTATTTATACAGAGTGCTTATTTGTTTGCATTCAAATATGTTTTTTTTTTTCAGTTTTTAGAGATGTTTTGTATTTTGCACACCAAAAAATAGTTTGCATTTTATCTTCAAACACTTAAGTTTTGTTTTGCACAAAAATGTAAATACTACCTTTATATTTTATGCAAATGTTTAAATATTGTGCCTTTAGTGTTTGCACTGAACATTTGCTGTGATTTTTGGTTTAATTAAAATAGAAAAATCTTTAGTACTTAGTTATTTTCTCTTATACATTTAGGTATCGAAAATAGTACCAATATTGAAAATCACATATTGCTAAAGTAGTAGTATTGAAAAAAAATGAACAATACCCAACCCTACTACCACTAGCAGGAAGCATGGGTGACGTGTCTTGCCGGGAACACAATGTGACAGACTTAGCAGGGTGTGAACCTGCAACTCTCTGCTTGTATGTATCTCTTTTTAAACATCTTTTGTGCGTTTTGTGCACTCTGGAAGTGACTGACAGCAGGAACACCTCACCCTCAGGTGCTCTTAGAGTTTCTCAGTCGGAGGAACGAGTCGTTAACACACACACAGCCACACACAGAGACGCAGACACAGTCGAGCAAACAGAGAAACTGCAGCAGACTGGAGGGTTTTCTCTCCACCTCATTGATTTCTCTCCAATATTTTAAAGAGGCGAGAGGCTTTGAGCTGTATAGTTTTATATCGCCTTGTGAGTGGTCGAGCCAGCTGGAGGCATGGCCGAGACTTAGCTGCATTTTAGAGGTTTGTTCATGACGTTAGAGATGTGCCTGTATGTTGGAGCTCACCTCGGTAAATAAGAGGGTAGCCTCCCTCCACCTAAATGTGGGGGGACGGGTCCTGACTGTGGTTTGTGCTTATGCACCAAACTGCAAATCAGACTACCCGCCCTTTTTGGAGTCTCTGGAGGGGATGCTGGACAGCGATCCTTCTGGTGACTCCCTCGTTCTTCTGGGGGGCTTTAATGTTCATGTGGGCAATGACAGTGAGACCTGGAGGGTTGTGGTTGGGAGGAATGGCCCTCCTGATCTAAATCCGAGTGATGTTTTATTATCAGACTTCTGTGCTCGTCATGGATTGTCCGTAATGAACACCATGTCCAGGCATAAAGGTATCCAAATTTGCTCTTGGCACCAGGATACCTTAGGCCAGCAGCTTGATGATCAACTTTGTTGTCGTCTCACTTGATCTGCAGCATGTCTTGGACACTCAGGTGAAGAGAGAGGTAGAGCTGTCAACTGAGCACTACATGATGGTGAGTTGGTTTCGATGGTGGGGGATGATGCCAGTCAGACCTGGCAGACCCAAACGTGTTGTGTGGGTCTGCTGGGAACGTCTGGCAGAGTCTACTGTCAGAAGGAGCTTCAATTCACACCTCCAACAGAAATTCAAACACGTCCTGGGGGATGCGGGGGACATTGATGCTGTCAAGCTGAAGAAAGAGTCCTATCGTGTCTTTTTGGGTTGTGGGACTTCAGAGGCAGCTGATAGCCAGTCCAAGCAGAATGTGGCTCGGGTGGTCACGGAAGCAAAAACTTGGTCCGCATTGCTGGCAGTAAGTCAGACTCGCTCCTGGTGAGAGTTGGACTCCGCCAAGGCTGCCCCTTGTCACTGATTCTGTTCATAACTTTTATGGACAGGATTTCTAGGTGCAGCCAATTTATTAAGGGGATTCGTTTTGGTGGCCTGAGGATCAGGTCTCTGCTTTTTGGAGATGATGTGGTCCTGTTGGCTTCATCAGACCATGATCTCCAGCTTTCGCTGGAGCAGTTCACAGCCGAGTGTTAAGCAGCTGGGATGAGAATCAGCTCCTCTCAATCCGAGACCATGGTCTTGAGTTGGAAAAGGGTAGAATGCCTTCTCCAGGTCAGGGACGAGGTCCTGCCCCAAGTGGAGGAGTTTAAGTATCTTGGGGTCTTGTTCATGAGTGAGGGAAGGGTGGAGCACAAGATCGATAGGCAGATTGGTGCTGCAGAGCGTTGTACTGGTCTGTTGTGGTGAAGAGAGAGCTGAGCTGGAAGGCAAAGCTCTTGATTTACTGGTTGATCTACCTCCACTATGGTCACGAGCTTTGGGTAGTGACTGAAAGACTGAGATTGTGGTTACAAATAGCCAAAATTATTTTTTTCCGCAGGGTGTCTAGGTTCTCCCTTAGAGATAGGGTGAGGGAAGTCTGGGACTCTCTGCTTAGGTTGTTGCAACCCAATAACAGATGAAAATGGATGGATGGATCAATAAAATGCCAAAATAATCACTATACATGTCTACAGCCCTATTAAACACTCATTTATACAGTTCAGCAACAAAAAAAGTTGATTTAGGGTTTTTTTTTGCTCTTAAACATACTCACCTGTATAACTTGAGGTGGTGTTGACAACAGCAGCAACATCATCCATGTTTGTTATCGTGGCCAGGTCAGTGTAGTTAAGTCTGCAGATAGTCTGAGCCTCTCTCCAGGTTCTTGGTGTGTTCACAAAGATGTATTCATGATTTTGGGCAAAGGCTGCATTGAACAGAGCTGCAGAAACAAATATTGAGTTTTTATAAAACTGATTTAAAGATGTTTCAAAACTTTTATAACGTGGTGTTTTCTCATTCACCTTTTCCTTGCTGCTATGTTTTGTTATGGTTGACTGTATTTTTTTTCTATATCTCTTGTGTTTTAGCTTTTGTACATGTACAGCACTTTGGTCAGCTGTCATGCTGTGTTTTTAAATGTGCTTTTAAAATAAATTTGGTATGGTATTGTATCAGCAAACCTAACTCTAAGTCCCCTTTGAGAAGCATTGAATTGCTAAAACTAATTTTCAACTTCAAATCTTTTTTAACTCAACCAAATTAATTCAAAACAAACAGAAAATAAAAGTAATGCTCAGAACTTGGCAAGAACAAAGGCAATGCAACTGAAAACATTTGAAGTGAAAGCCGACAAGGAAATAAGATCATTTTAATGTATCACTAATGGAGAACTGAAGAAATAAGTCATACTATGATTTACTTCAGAAATAGAAATCATCATTCAAATTTAAAGCTTCACTATGCAACTTTTTCATATTTTTAAATAATTTTCTTGAGACGGTATGTGCTGAAATTACCCTTTACAGGGTTAATGAATTGTCACTCAGACCCTCACTGCCTACTGTGGCCAAAATACCACATTTGCAACTTCAGAGTGCCAGTCCGGTCCCTGTTGCACTTGGAAAAAATTGAGCAGACATGCCTGGCGCTGCAATCTGCATCCACCATGTTTCCTGCATATTTTAGATTGTGAACACAGCTGATTTGGTTGATTTAGTGATGAAACACTCCTGTACAAATTAATGAAGGCTAAGGACATATTTCAGCAGTTAGATTAAGGTGTTAAAAAGACGACCGCACTGCGAGAAGATACGTTTTCACTTTTGGTTCTATTACGGTCACTAGGGGGTGCTAAAAACAAGCCAAAACTGCCAATTGTGCTTTAAATGAAACTTTCTTGAAGCAGTAGGGGCTAAAACGACCATTTAAAGGGTGAATGAAAAGTCTCTTAGGCCCCTCCATTTCTTGAGAGCAGAATACCATGTTTGCAACTTCAGCCTCTCCAGACCGGTGATCTGAAGTTTCACAAAGTCACACTTTTGGAGCTTTTGGAGTATTGGGCTGTGTCCAAATTCAGGGGTTGCATGCTCATGAGTACCCGTACTCATTGGTCTCAGGACAAAGTGTTCTTCCATTACCGGTTGGACCAGATGTTAACAGCTGTGAATCTGGACAGTCTAGCCTTAAAAAATAGTCCCGCCCCTACTTCGGATGTCAATCCCGCAGTGCATCACGAGATTTG
The DNA here is from genome assembly GCA_006937985.1 of Aphyosemion australe. NCBI lineage: Eukaryota > Metazoa > Chordata > Actinopteri > Cyprinodontiformes > Nothobranchiidae > Aphyosemion > Aphyosemion australe. The sequence goes on from SSNS01000219.1 coordinate 566,915, forward strand.
TAGAGGTGAGGAGACTACACCGCACCTGTTCTCAAATTCGGGGAAAAGAACAACGGATTTAAAGAACGCATTCTGAGCATTCTTTGAATTTGGACAGTCTTTGTCTCTGCGCTGTGAAGTCACTGGTCTTAAAATCTGACCTCATGAGCATGCAACCCCTGATTTTGGACACAGCCTTGGTCTGTGCTGTGTTCTCTCATCAAGGTGCAACACTGGAGGACGCTAGGGAGACTTACTACCTAAAACTTCAGGCCCTACTTCTCACAGCAGGCATTGCTGTGTGCATTCACGCACCTGTCTTCTATCAGCAATCAGACTAGAGGATAAAAGGAGCTGGAGTCCCGTCACTTCCGTGCTAGATTGTTTGGCACAGTGGTAACCTTAAAACCTGGCCTCTGAAAAAAAAAAATTTAAACCTTGTTCTTTATATTTTGCTCCTGTTCTTGTTTAACCTGTGCAATCCTTCCAGGTTCTGATGGGTCCTCTATAATTCACTCGGCACTTGTTCCTTGTCCTCATCCGCTTTGACTTTGTTCTGGAACAATCAAGTCACTCCTCCTGTCCATCTCCACAAAACACAGCCTCTCCCTGTTTATCAGAAACCTTAGATCCTCAACTCTGTTTCCTCTTCAACATCTGTGCGTCGGCTGCCCAGTCCTCCCAGCCCTTCTGTCACCAGTTAGTCACTTTAGTTAGAACTAACCTCTCAGGACTAAACTGTCAGGATCGCAGCCCATGCCCTCTTAAACTCTCTGCCCCACCCCATCTCAACAAGCTCTAATCATTCTTCAGTGAATCTCCCAGCCTCCTTTCTGATCATCTCCTCTTTTACAGTCTTTGATTCCTAGATCTGCAGCAGACGACAACTCACAATCTTCAAATAAACTAAGATTTCAGAATTTCCTGTTGTTTTAATGCATGTGGGGCAAGGAGATACCTAAAACCATGATTTATTGTATCATGTTCATCATGGCAGAGCTTCAGAAGAAAAAAGAAAGCATTTATCTGATGAAACAAAAAAAGAAAAAGAACGTCTGACCACAGTAGGATTCAAATTGGATACTGACTTAACGATCATCCAATTGCACTTGTAAGTACAACTTAAATATGTTTGTGTTTACTTTCCCTGTGATTTAAAACATTCACTAGGGGGTGTGATAGCCCTTAGTGTAGCTTTAACATTGAAAAAGTGAAGTGAGGTATCTCACCAATAGATGCAGTGATGCTGACTCCAGAACTCCAGGCGTTTTCAAACACAGAGAACAGAGTGAATGTGTATTCAGTTCCAGCAGTGAGAGATGAGACTGTGTGAATTACTGGTCCATCTCCAGTTGGTGCAATGTAGGTTAACTCTGCATCATTATACTGGAGAACAAAACTGACAACATTGTTGACTTGACTCCACTGCAGAGTGATGCTGGTCTCATCTTGTCCTGCTGTTCTTAACCCATCTGCATTTAGAGGAGCTGAAGAAAAAAACTTTAATTTTTCTCAAAGAATCTGAGAGGTGTAAGTTGACTATTTCGAAGAAGAAGCGATTTTTATGTAGCGCCTCTGAAGATAAAAATCACGAAGTGCATCACAAGAACAAAATTAAAAAAGGAGAAATTTAGATTAAAAAATGTGGGAAAAAAACTCAATAAAGGACAAAGTTAATCATAAGATTCCAAAAAAGACAGAATTGACAGAAACACCATCATGAAAAGAAGCTGTGAGGAAGAGGATGAAAAGGAGGTCACACCAAATCCAGCTGTTCAGGTGAGTTTTAAGCTGCTTCTTAAAGGAGACCACTGAGTCCACTGATCTCAGGCTCAGGGGGAGAGAGTTCCAGAGTCTGGGGGCCACAACAGCAAATGATCTGTCACCTTTGGTCTTTAGCCTGGTGGTAGACTTTGATCACTGGACTCAGCAGTGCTCCATGTAGAGTTTTATCATTGTCTGAGTTGTGTAAATTGTCCCACCTGTTTTAAATACACTCTAAAATAACACATTGGAGCAGGTGGAGGGAGACTAGGGGTCTTCTCACACCTGTTCTCAGTTTGCTGCCTGGGGCTGGAAGCTAGGAGTGGGTGCTGGCTGTCTGGCTGGGGTCTGGGGTGGTGGGTTGCTTTGCTCTGTTTTGGATGGGGTGGCCTGTTCTTCATTACCCCAGACAAAACTAGACCATCTCCTGTGTTGCACCCACTGCACAGCAGTAACTGGACTTGAGAGTGTAGTGTGTGTGGATAGTGTGAGTGGGTGTATGACGTGCATGTTATGGCCCCTGGCCTTTTGTGTTTTGTATTTTAAACTTCTTCTCTGTTTTCCTCCCTTCCTGTGTGTGTGTGTGTGTGTGTGTGTGTAAGAGAGCTGAGCTGCAGCACCAGGCACTACTCTCCCTGATTGCCCTCACCTCAGCAGTACCAGCTGTCCCTGCTTGTAATCAGGCCTGGCTCTGCTATAAGAAGCCAGCCTGATTTCAGTTCTGAGAGCAGCGGGTTGAGGTAGGGTGGGTGGTGGGTTATGGTCGACCAGAAGTTTACGCTGAGGTGGACCGGGAGTCTAGGGCTCTTTGGCAGGCTGCTTGGGATGGGGGTGGGAAGGGCAGGGCCTTTTATGGGTTGCAGCGGGTGGTGGGGCAGGTGAGACCTGGATGTGGTTTGAGGAGGCGGGACTCTGTGGTACTGTCCAGGTTGCGGTTGGGGCATTGTGGACTTCGGGCTGGCCTGTTCTTAGTTGGGGGTCATGTGGATGGGGGTTGTGACTGTGGGGCTTTGGAGACGGTGGGTCACGTCCTTTTACATTGCGAGCGGTACGCGGCGCAGCGTCGAGTGTTCTTTGGTGCCTTGACTGGCGCAGGGGTCACTGTGTTCACCTTGGCCTCGCTTTTGGTTTCTGATGATGAGCGCAGGGTGAGGGCGCTTATGCGGTTTTTGCGTGCGGTGGGGGTTTATGACCGGGTGTGACCTAGGTTGTTGCTGGGACTGGTTGTTGGGGCAGCAATACGCCAGTGGGCGTCCAGTCTGCCTTTCCGCATTGAAGAAGAAGAAGAAGTTCTGAGAGCAGCAGGACAGAAAGGAGCGCTGTCCTGTTGGCTCCCTGGTGGTTGGTTGTTTTCAATATTGATTGGTTTTAACAGCTTATCTCAGAGTTTTAAGGTTTTTAGCTAAACTGTGTGTTAACCCTTTTGGGTGTATTCTTTAAACATGTCTGTTAAGTGCAGACTATTGGTTTTCCCTGAGTTAGCCTTTATGCCTTTATGGAGTTAATGTGATGTCAAATTAATGTGGCATTCACTTTGGGGGTGGTGACCCAGTAAAGATGGGAAAACATTTATTAAGGTTTGCTAATTTCCCTGAGACTTTTTGTTTTGAGCTGTATTCTCCACCGGGTTCTTTTGTGTTCTATGATTAAGTGCCTTTGTTTGTTAATAAATTTTGTTTTTTACTTTTACCATCTTGAACATGCGTCCTCATTGTTGTTCCTGGCCACCTAGACGGCCTGGGATGTAACAGTGCGTTCTTGTGTGTCTTTAGGTCAGATGTGTTTATGTGTGAGCATGAAGGTGGGAGTGTGTGACTGATTATGTGTGTTACTTCCTATCAGTCAGATCAGGTCTTGGACTCCACCCTTCTCCTGGGACATCCTAGGCAACTATACATCCTAGGCCTACCCTCCCCCTGCCACATCTCCTGCCGGTGGGTGGTGCCTCCGTCTACTTGTGTGTTGGCGGCTCTTGTGCCTGGGGCTGGGTGTTGTGGCATCTGCCAGCTCACTTTGGGTGGCTGCCTGGTGGGTCCTGGGCCCTCTGGCTTTGTCAGGTCTCCCCCAGGGTCTGGGCACCCTTATGTGCCTTCCACATCTGGATCAGTATTGGCTGGGCTTGGTAACATATTTGGTTTCACATCTGTGCATTTTCTGTTCTGAGGTGACTCTTTTTTCAGACCTCTTCCACCCAGCCCCAGCGGTACTGACCCAGATGTGGAAGTGGCTTTAGGTCACAGGCCAGTGCGGTCCGAGCTGGATCTGCCCTGGTGTGAGCGGCCTTGGGTGGGGCCTGAGGGCTTACCGCTATGATCGCCTAGGGCTCTAACAAGGCAGCTACTTGGGCTGTGGTTGGCACCAAATGCACCATGAATTAATTATTACTGTGTGCTTTTCAGTAAACATTGTTACTGTTATCTCGGTTCTGTTGTATTTTTGTGTGTGCCCCACTGCCCCCCCTCTTTTTGCAGGTCTAGATATGGATTATTGTACCTCTTGTATTATTTCCTAATTTTTCTTTCATTTTTGTCTCTGTGTCCATTGGAATAAACCAAAAGCAATTCTAAAAAAAACATTTTACATCAGGCAAGGAATTATAGTTGAAGGGGTTACGCTCTGCCTGTGAGGGTAAATCTTTAAGGCTTGTTTTTGACACTCAGACATCAATTTTGATTGCTTTACAGCCAGGAAGGGCACAGAAAAAAAGGGGTTGTCTGAATGATCAGGTTAGAGGGAGACGGATGAGAAACAGTAGGTTTAATATTAGTGAAGAAGGTAAAGTAGAATAGAAGATAATAGGTATTTTTATTCAAAGAGGTGGAAATTTGTGTTTGGCTCATTGATTACAGATACCCAAACACTTTTCACACAACGGCATACACTAAAATCAACATGAAACTGGTTTACAATGACAAGTAACAGTAGCTCAGTAGTAATGTCTGAGTTGATTATTCCTCATGTAGATCCAGATAGGTTAAAAAAGTTGTGTACCATTAAATTAAATAATTTAATTTAAAATGTTATCTTTGATACTGAAATGTTATTGCTGATATAATAAATCTGTAAGAGGACAAATACTCTCTGGCTAAAGGGCATTATATTTTACAAATTTTAATTTTAGTTGCAGGATACATTATTACAGAGAAAAAAATAATTCACATAACAATAATGATCTACATCTCACCAGTTGCAGTTGTAAGTTGTTCTCCAGAGCTCCAGACATTCTCAAACACAGAGAACAGAGTGAATGTGTATTCAGTTCCAGCAGTGAGAGATGAGACTGTGTACGTTACTGGTCCATCTCCAGTTGGTGCACTGATGTTAGTCTCTGTTCCATTAAACTGGAGAACAAAACTGACACTGTTGTTGACTTGACTCCACTGCAGAGTGATGCTGGTCTCATTTTGTTCTGATGGATGGAAATCTGCATCAGGTAGAAGTGAGAAAAAAATAAATACAACACGTGAAACAAGCAATACTAATAACTCTAAGTTGCTAGTTTGGATTTGTTTTTGGCTCATTGATTACATGGACCCAAACAACAATTATTATATAATGGCATCATGAGCGGCGCCAGGCGGGAGCTAGGGGTTGATAAAGCAATGGCAAGATTAGGCCAAGCATGCCTTAAAATTAGGGATGCACCAATACCGATACTGGTATCGGGCCGATACCGATACCGATACAGATACCGATACCAGAAAAAAGCTAACCGATACAAGGTACCGATACCAGTTGCCTGAAAGTGGCTTCACTGGGACTTGTCATTTCTGTTGTAGTTTTCTATATTGACCAATAGGGGAGCTGTTTCAAACATTGTGAATGAAAGCAGAAACAGGCTCACACCTGAAAATGCAGAGATGACTATTTTCATCAAAAAGAACCTGCTGTTCATGTTTCCCAAAAAAGCCTGTATTCCAATTCATTGCATTTTTGTGTGTGGTACAAGTATCGGTATCGGTAATCGGTATCGGCGAGTACTCAGATCCAAGTATCGGTATCGTATCGGTTTGGAAAAAAGTGGTATCGTTGCATCCCTACTTAAAATGAAAAGAAAAGTGGTTCAAAAAGATATGTTAAAGCAGCTCAAATAAATGTCTGAATTGGTTCCTCTGATATCACGGTTAGTTTGTGATTCACAAGGCACTTCACAAGAAGAACTTAAAATTGAAAAAAGATACAAAATTGAAATTAAAAGCCAAGGGCCTCCAAAAACATACTGACTAAATTTTATATTTTTTTATATTAGATTTATTCTCTTAATAGAGGAAACCATTTGAAAACTGCACTTTATCTTTGATACTCATGTTTTAGATAATTAAGAAACTGTGAGCGATAAAATACTCTGGCTAAAGGACATCATATGTTATCATTTTTATTTTCTTTGCATGACACAATATTGCAGAGATGAACATGATTCACATAGAAAGGTAACTCTGGTTATCTTAAGTTCAGCACAGTTGCAACACAACTACTATCTGTTTATAGAAGAGCATCTATTAAATATGTGAGAGGGAAAAAGATACATTACCGTTTCTGTAGCAGATGAATGGTAAACTGTAAAACTCTGTACACTCTTCATCAGACCATTTTCCTGAGTCATTAAATGATGCAGCTGTACACTTTGAACCATAGTAACTTGTAGGATAATTGTTCGCCCAGTATCGGAACAAAGAGCTGCTGCCATCAGACCACGACTTTTCCCAATATAGACCAATCCATGCCTGTGTGTAACCTATTTGATTATGGATGATGTCATTTTCTGTCTGATTCTGAACTCTGTAACAAAAAAGAGAGAAGCATATTAGCATCACACACTGCAAAAACTGATTTCTAAGAAAGTAAAAAAGCCAAATTTTTAGACATTTTATCTTATTTTCAGTCTAAAAAGAAAATAAATTAGTCTGTAGAAAAATGGTTTTACTTAAAGGATGAATATGGAACACAAACACTCAGGCGACATCTAGTGTAGAGGTGGTATCGCAACAACAGAAAAAATTTTCCAGCTGTCAGGATGTTGGTTTACTGCTGATACGTGACGTAACCAGCCAGCACCATGTTCAGTGACGAATCGTACAGGGTAAGGACTCATTTCTACTAATAAGTTTATTTAACGTTAGAACATCTTCTGGGCTCAGAATCAGAGCTGCTTGACTTGTCAAGTCCGCTATTTTACACAGTCCCAGCCTCGCCTTGCCGAGCAATGATTTATTTGCTAGTTTTATGAATTCCAAGCCAAGCAACTTTTGCATACCCCATTGGCAGATTGTTTTATTCAAAACAAGAAGACTTGGATTATATTTAAGTATATTTACCTTATTTTAAAGGTGGAATATGGAACATTTTACTAAAAAGCTATATTTAAAAAAATAATACCTCCACGGGGCATTTAGAGGTGTGCAGAATGAATGTACAGTTTTTCCCCTTCCGCTATATTAAAAAAGAAATCTAAAATTTATTTTGACAGGCACGACACAGGGACGAGGTCCTGCCCCAGGGTAGAGAAGTTCAAGTATCTCTGGGTCTTGTTCACGAGTGAGGGAAGGGTGGAGCGGGAGAGCAATAGACGGATTGGTGCTGCGTCTGCAGTGATGCGGGCGTTGTACCGGTCTGTCGTGGTGAAGAGAGAGCTGAGCCAGAAGACGAAGTTCTCGATTTACCGGTCAATCTACGTTCCTACCCTCACCTATGGTCACGAGCTTTGAGTAGTGACCAAAAGAACGAGAATGTGGATACAAGCGGTCGAAATGAGTTTTCTCCGCAGGGTGTCTGGACTCTCCCTTAAGCCGGGCGTACACTGTGCGACTTTTTCACTCGTAGCGTTCAGCTTCAGCTCAAACTGTACGAGTTCCTCGCAGAGCAAATCTCACGAGTCGTGCTCCCACTGTACGACCCACTTCTCGGATGCGACCTGACTGCTCACACTGTACGTCTGGCATGAACTCATCGCAGCTAAAAAAAAGTATATATGACGCAACACGTTGGTCTGACTATGGGAGGACAAGGACGGCATTTGGAATAGAAGCGTACTCTATTGCTTCATGGCAAAAGCTGCTTGTTGTTACGGTTAAAAAATCAATCTGACATAAAAATAAAAGTCTGGTTTGTTCCTTAAATAACAAAATAACAACGAAAACATATTATTTGTATTATATTTGATCCACTTTTGATCAAAATCGATAAATTACCAGCATTTCCCGCTGTTAACTGAAGAAAAAAAGTTTATTTTTCATCAAAACAAAGCAACGCTGCTTTTATTTTGAAAGTGGGTTAGCCTTTTGGTTTGTTTTCGCTTCCACTTCCTTCATTTACGCTACTGCTTCTGTGTTTGCGCATGCGCCGTGTGCGGTTCTGATACTTTTTGGGTCACAGACGCTCGCAGCGCCGCTTCAACAGTGCGATACCCTCACGAGGGACGAGCAAAATATCAAGCACGCCAAAAATCCGTCGGAGCTTACGATTGCTGATCGGCAGCTGGTCATGTGGTGTTAATCGCCTCTCGTAACCCCCTGTATACTACACGACGCTCAGCGCAAAACTCGCCCCGAGCTTGTAGATTCTCGCACGAGGAGAAAATCGGCTCAAAAAAGTGAAAAAGTCGCACAGTGTACGCCCGGCTTTAGAGATAGGGTGAGAAGCTCGGTCATCCAGGAGGGGCTCAGAGTAGACCCGCTGCTCTTCCACATTGAGAGGAGCCAGTTGAGGTGGCTCGGGCATCTAGTTAGGATGCCTCCTGGACGCCTCACTGGTGAGGTTTTCTGGGCACGTCTAACTGGGAGGAGACCCAAACGAAGACCCAGGACATGCTGGAGGGACTATGTCTCTCGGCTGCCTTGGGATCCCCCTGGAGGAGCTGGCCAAAGTGGCTGGAGAGAGGGAAGTCTGGGTCTGTCTCCTTAGGCTGCTGCCCTCGTGACCCGACTCCGGATAAGCGGAAGACAATGGATGGATGGATGGATGGACAACACTGGGTTTATGTTTACATCCACCAGCCACTAGAGGGCACCATTGCTGTGTTGGAGTTTTGTCTCTTTCTTTGTAAAGATTTAGTAATATTACTCATNACACGTTTAAGCTTTTTTAGCCATTTCAACCAGCTGGTAGATTGGGGGGTGCAGTCCTCCCCTCGCTCAGGGACTGGACAGCCCAGGGTGAGTTTTCTACAATTTTCCTTCCACTTTGTTACATTAAAAGCTTCCCTTCTCGCCTCCATGCATGAGGTCGTGGGTAGTTTCAGTTCACCTTTTCTTTTTGTCACCCATCCCTTTATCACAGCTTTGGTGTGATACTTCTTAATCTTAGTCATGGGTATGGGCACAGAAATCATAATTACAAAAACAATTATTGCTGCCACACAATATTTTATTGCCATTCTGCAGCAGCAGGTTCCCGTGGCTCTCAGCCTCGGGCGTGGCCTCACCTCGTCCTCCTCGCTCCATTCACTGAGGTCGCTCATTCCTGCGGAGACGAGGGAACGAAGTGATTAAGTTTATTTGCTGGTCTCTGGCGCCCCCTGCTGGACCCAGGTGAGCTCTGCAAAGCGTACTGGGGCCTCCTCCTCTCTGTTCCATCCCAAATTCGTACTAACTCTAAATCCGTGTCCGTCTCTCAAGATGTCTCTCCAGACAGTCACGGTTCCCCATCCTCGGGGCTTACGAGCCATAACCTGGGTTTGGCTTCTGGTTATTGACATTGCCTGCCCTGCAGGAACAGTGGCGGAAGTGTACCAGTCTCTATCAGTAGTTTCATGACGGACTTGTTTCCTATCCCACACCTCCGTGGTCATAGGAAATTTCCGGAATCTATCTTTCAGCCGCAGCCGCGGCTGGGTAGCTTCCCATATCACCCTCCCCCAGGGGATGTATGTGGATTCGAAGCTTCCTTTTTTCTTGGTACACACCACTTCGCTGTAACAGTTTTCCCAGTATTCCTGGTAATTAGTGTACCCTGCGAGTGTTCCTTTATCCGGTACCAACAGTGGGACAGGACAAATTCTCACCCCGCAGGAGTTTGAACAGCTTATGAGTTTTCCCATGTCTATTTTACAGCACTGCCTTGACTCCTCTATAGCATGGTGGTCCAGGCGACCCAACCGAATCCGACCAGCTACTGTTTTCCAGCACTCCAAGCACCAACTCACTTTTAAGACACCATGCAGTTCTACAGACCTAGAGGGTGTACTGTTTTTTGGTAACGTTTTCTCTTTCAAAAAGCGTGATCCCATCCACCTAATTTCAGCAACCTTTTTTCCACAATTACCACATGTCCCCGGGTGGTACAGCGCCCACCTGAGGCTCTCCTCCCGGTTTGTGCTACCTTGTGTTTTTCCCAGCGTGATTCCACCTGAAGTGGAGCCACTCAGGAGCCATATAGGGGATAAAATTCCCTCCTCAGTCATGGGGTACCATTTTTTTACAGTCTCCCAGCCAGATTTGTCCTGAACCGGGGCCTGTTTTTCGGATGGCGTTTCCTTCCCGGATGCCCCTAGTCTCCTCAATCTTTCCATCTTGGGGTCGTTTGTGAAGATAACTCTCTTCCTGTTCTCCCTGCGGAGAGACAGAGGGCGCTGTTTTAGTTTTTTCTTGTCTTAAATGAGGCTCCATTAGTGCTCTGTTGATTGCTAGCACTGCTCCAGGAGCATCCCACTCCTTTAAGTTTAATGCCTTTATGGTCTCTTTTACTGTGCGCACCGCCCTTTCAGCCACGCCATTTGTATGTGGCTTATATGGGATGGACCATTGCACCAGTAATCCCTCATTTTCAAGAAGTTCCAACACCACTTTATTTTTAAAGTGGGGGGCATTGTCCATTCTAATGGCTCTGATAGCAGGGAATGAAGCCAGCAGCCTCACCATGCAGTCTGCTATTTTTCCTGCTTTCATGTTGGGCAAAGGGAACATGCAGCCAATGCTTTCTCCCCTGTTCCCTTTAACCACCAGGAAATACCTGTTACCTCGTCTAGTCCTTCGCAGCTCCCCGATATCACATGATACGGAGACGAGTCCTTCCGGACCAATGCGGTCACCCACGACTTTCTCTGTGGGCTGCTTTCCTAATTCCACACACACAGTGCAGCGTGATTTCACTTCCCTCAGCACTTCTTTTAAGCGTGGTATGAAGAGGTCCTCCTGGAGACACCATCTTTTCAGTCTCTGGTATCCCAGATGCCCTAATTTCTCGTGGAGTTTTTTCACGAGCTCACAATCTGGCTCCTCACTGTTGTGGAGTACCAGTCTCACCATTCGGACCTGGGCCAGCCTGTCAGCTGCAGCATTGCCCTGTGCCTCAGCAGTTTCCTCCAGCGTGTGAGCTGGCTGATGGCGGACCTGAAAATCTCCTTTTCTCAGGCAGTTTGCAATCAACGCCCATTCATCTGTGAACTTCACAGGACTCCCGGTCTGACCTTTGGTCATTCCGTGTTTCTCCCATGTGGGTAGCTCATTATTCACTCCTTTACACACCCAGTCGCTGTCACTGATGATTAGTGCAGGAGTTTTTCCATGTGCACGCACATGATGCACCATAGCCTCCAGCACAGCAGTGAGCTCAGCTTTCTGTGCAGAGCCTGCAATCCTCCCCTTTTTCTGAGAGGTTTTCCTATTGTTCACATATTTTATCCAAACCCAATATGCCATATCATCAGATTGAGTTTTAGACCCATCTGTGTAATACGTGATTCCCTTCTCAGGGTCACGAGGAGGTTCTGGCTCCTTGACTTTTTTGGGCTTCAGGTTTATCCCTTCTGGCACAATGGACACAGTCGGATCCAGTAGCATTGCATCCCACTTCTCATTTCTGGATGCCAACGCTCTCCCAGGGATTGTATGAGAAGTTTTAAAATTCCAGAGCTCTGGTTCTCTGGTAAATAGCAGCAGTGGTTGCCCGTCGGCTAAGCACATGATTTGAAACCAGTATCTATGCCAGGCAGCCAACTCTTTTTCCCAGAGTAAAAACTTTTCCTTCTCAGGACCTTTCCAGGTCGAGTCCCACATCGCAGTGGCCCGCTCTGAGTTTTTGTTGCCAGCGTAAACTGTGTAACCATCTTCACGCTTCTCTGTTCTGACCCAGAGAGGCTGGGTTGCATCCCTGTGCTCCAGGGCACAGTGGTTCTGTTTACAGAAATCCAATACTTCTTTCACGTTTTGGACTTCCTCCGAGGTGAGCTCTCGGTCATTAGTGATCAGCCTCCCTCCTGATCGGGTTCTCAGTCCCTTTTTTAGTGCCTGGAGGGGCCGCATTTTTTCCGCCATCTGCGGTATGTTTTCAATAAAGAAACCCAATTTCCCCAAGACCCCCTCTAATTGTAGTAGGGTCTTGGGCAGTTGTATTTTCTCAAATACTTCTGGGTCAACCTCTTTTCCTTCTGAGGTGTACTTATAACCCAAGAACTTTATATTCTGGATCACAAGCTGTGTTTTATCCAAAGCGATGAGGAATCCTGCATCACTGAGCTTCCTCATAACTCGNAACCCCCTGTATACTACACGACGCTCAGCGCAAAACTCGCCCCGAGCTTGTAGATTCTCGCACGAGGAGAAAATCGGCTCAAAAAAGTGAAAAAGTCGCACAGTGTACGCCCGGCTTTAGAGATAGGGTGAGAAGCTCGGTCATCCAGGAGGGGCTCAGAGTAGACCCGCTGCTCTTCCACATTGAGAGGAGCCAGTTGAGGTGGCTCGGGCATCTAGTTAGGATGCCTCCTGGACGCCTCACTGGTGAGGTTTTCTGGGCACGTCTAACTGGGAGGAGACCCAAACGAAGACCCAGGACATGCTGGAGGGACTATGTCTCTCGGCTGCCTTGGGATCCCCCTGGAGGAGCTGGCCAAAGTGGCTGGAGAGAGGGAAGTCTGGGTCTGTCTCCTTAGGCTGCTGCCCTCGTGACCCGACTCCGGATAAGCGGAAGACAATGGATGGATGGATGGATGGACAACACTGGGTTTATGTTTACATCCACCAGCCACTAGAGGGCACCATTGCTGTGTTGGAGTTTTGTCTCTTTCTTTGTAAAGATTTAGTAATATTACTCATTCCTTAACCTGTTTTGTGTGGAAGAGGGGGGCTTTCCAACTCATCTTATCCTGGGTCTTTTATCTGTTGTGGAGCAGTGTGCTTGATTAATGAGAAGTTTCTTTTATAAGCTTCACTTTGCCAGGTAGCACCAGAGACCTCTTGGTGTGAGGCAAGAGGGATTCTAGCCAAAACTTTGCATTAGGCTTTATTATTTTTTAGTTGTTGGGGACTTTCACAGTGTTTGTGACATTACTGACATGCTTGTTCTTTTAACTTGCCAAAATAAAATCTGAGCATTTTATTGATCTGCGCACCAGAAGCTTCTGTTTTACAAACGTGAGGTAACTTCAGACAATGTCTTATTATTTAAACATTTGTGCAGAGCTAAAAGAGCATACAGAATGACACTTTGCCCTAAACAGTGGTTTATTAGAGTAGTCCAACAAAAAATAAACCCGCATCTCCATCTTTCAATTTCATTTTCTTCAACCAACGCATCTCTTAAAAGAACAGTAAAATTATGCTACAATAGAAATCACAATAACCCCCTATGGATCATTACAAAATGTATAAATATTTTCAGATGTCTTCTGATGTCTCCAGTGTTTCATAATACTTCCTAATAATTTTCTATTATTATCCTGAGCAGAGTGACTATCTAAACCCCATGATAGAAAATGGTTTACTTTTACAGAAAATCACATTGATAGTAGTTTTTTGAAATTATTTCATCAGATTATTGTCACAATAAAATAATATATGTAAAGGTCAGAGATCACTACAAAACCTACTGGTAAATAGATACAAATCTGAAGCCTTCAAGGACAATTGTCCTACATGGTTCAAAAATGTCCTGCATGTGACACTCCCATATCTGCCAGTTTGGCAGGCGTGGCTCATGTATTTCCACAAACACTGCGTACATTCACATCTCAGCAAGTCCTATCACTATGGCTGACTGAATTTAGTTTTTCCTGTTTGAGGTTAAAGATAATCCAAACCCTTCCCCCGCATAACAGCAGCCTGCATTGACCAAAATACCTCAAACTTGTTTTTCCCAATCTGATGTTGAGTGAAAACCGTGAGATTCCAGCCTTACGGCATTTCCCATGTGAGCGTAATCCACTGTGTTGTAGATGCAATTACATCATTAAATTAGCTTAACGTGATATATTTTTTGTGGGGTGCCAAATAAATAATTACTGGTAATAATGCAAATGACATGATGTGGCCCACCTCTAGATGTAATTTAAATTATTTTAAATACATTTCTATTGAGAACAGCTAATTCTAAATATTTCGATTAGCATGAAATTTTACATTTTTATTAGGGGTGGGATTCGATTAAAAAAATTATTCTAATTAATTAGAGGCTTTGTAATTAATTAATTAATTTAACCTTTATTTATTCAGATGAGTCGATTGAGAACTCATTCTCATTTACAACGACGATCTGGTTAAGAGGCAGCAGCAACAGACACAGTTAGCTTTACACACTAGAGAAAAACAGATAAGATAAAAATAAGATAAAACAGCTAGACATAAAGACAAAGGACTGTTCTCATATATAATTTGTACAAGCCATCAAAACAGACTTAAAACCATCTTGAAGTACTCAGAAGCACGCACATTGATCAGAAACTATTGAATGCAATGAATTATTGAAGGTAGATAATGGAAAGTAGGTAGTGAGCTTTAGTGATTTTTGCAGTTCATTCCAGTCGTTGGGAGCAGCAAACTGGAATGAAGAGCGGCCAAAGGAGGTGCGAGCTTTGGGAATAACCATAGAGATTAGGTTACTGGAACGTAAATTGCGCTGATTGTTGGAAGTGATGAGTAATGAGCAAAGATATGACGGTGTTCTACCGATGATTGTTTTGTATATAAATTGATACCAATGTAACAACCTGCGGGAATGGAGTGATGGCCAGTTAACGAGTGAGTACAGATCACAATGATGAGTAGTGAGGTTTGCTTTGTAGGATGAGTAAAGGATGACTTGTTGCGGTATAGAAACCCAATCCTTGACTTGACTTTAGAGAGTAATGAATTAATGTGAATGTCAAATGAAAGTGTGCTGTCAAGCCAGATACCCAGATACTTATAGGAACTGACAAGTTGTAGTTCTGTACCATCCAGGAAAACAATACTAGGGTGGCAAGTTGATTGCGGTAAGTTACGGTTGAAAATCATGAACTTTGTTTTACTTGTGTTTAAATGAAGGTGAAGGTTGGAGAAGGCATGTTGAAGACAATTAAAGTTGTGCTGCAAGGAGGACAAAGCTGCATTCAAAGAAGTACTGCATGAATATAAAATGGTGTCGTCCACATACAAATGTATATGAGAACTGTCAACAGCATGAACAATGTTTTGATATAGATTTTGAATAAGGTTGGGCCCAGTATTAACCCTTGAGGAACGCCCAGATATAGAGGTAGAGGAGCAGATTGGTAACCCTCTGTTCTCACTGTTTGCATACGGTCTAAGATATAACTTCTAAACCATGCCACGGATGCCTGAGAAAGTCCTATATGTTTGAGCCTGCTAAGTAAGATGTTATGGTCTACAGAGTCAAAGGCTTTAGCCAAGTCAACAAACACAGCCACACAATATTCCTTATTGTCAGTGGCACATATGATGTCATTTAGCACTTTAAGTGTTGCAGAGACACATCCATGGCCAGTTCTGAAGCTGGACTGCATGGGGGTAATAATACTGCTGGATTCCAGATAATGAGTTAGCTGTTTGTTGATTAACTTTTCAATGACTTTAGAGAGGCAAGGCAAGATAGAGATAGGCCTATAACAGCTTAGGTCTGAATGATCTCCCCCTTTAAAAAGTGGAGTAACAGATGCAAATTTCCAGTCCAGCAGAAATGCACCAGTTTGTATGGACAGATTAAATAGATGGGTAATAATTGAGGATCTAACCTGAGTAACTCGGCAAGTACCTCATCTACCTGAAACAATTGAATGGAGAAACAGGAATTGGTTGCGGAGAGGGAATCATTGCATATAGCTGAGTCAAGGTCAGAGACCCCAGAGACAGGGTGAAGCTGTAGCAAGGGCATGACCGGATTTGATAAAGTGATTATTGAAGAAATTTACCATTTTAGTTTTATCTGAGATAACAATGCCCTCAGATTTGATTGCATTTTGCAGGTGTGAGGACTTACTGGTATTTTCCATAGTCTTGACAGTCTGTCAGAACATTTTGGGGTCAGAACTACTCTTTAGAAACTGGTTCTTATAATATTCAGATTTTGCTTTTCTCCCTCTGTCTATTCTAAATAGCAGAAGAGTCTGGAAACTCAGAGGCAGCGAGCACCATGAGGGGCGGGACTAGCCAGCTCAAAAATAACCAATCTGAAAAAAGGTGGAAATGCCGACTTACCGCGCAACGCTGGAGGTTTTTAGCTGCAGTCAAAGATGGCGTCAAAGGAGCGCTGCTAACACTGTTCATGCCGAGCTGCACTGCAGTTAACCCCAGCTTTCTGGCATTTTTTACTTGTTGCTCCATTAGCGCAAGTAAAGGTGACACGACGATATGTGTTTTTTAGCTGGATAAGCACCTTCCTTAGTAGAAATGAATGCACTGGTGGCGAATGGCGACCCATCTAAGATGGCGGCTGGCCTCTAGTACGGCAGCTTCAATAGGCGGCGCCAGTCCACAAGGTGTCTACATATATATGTCTGTGGGTAGCACAGTGCAAACATCTTTCTTTAGAAGAAAGGCTTTTAGCGCTAATTCTTGTTGTGGTTTTAAAGACATGTCCAAGTCATTTAAAACAGAGGAAAGAGCTGCAGCGAACTCTGCTTCAGACGCCGTCTTCCTTGTTTATGAGAAACTGAGCGTCGCGATGTGTGACGTACACTACTCAGCGCTGATTGGCTCGGCTAGAATTCTCAGGGGGTGGGGTTATTTGAATAGGAGCGTTACCAGACCCATTGCTTCCCATAAGGAAGCATTGGTATGGCTGGCCAAGCTAAGTGAGAGCAGAGCGCAGGAGGAAAACCTAGAGAAGTGGGAAAATGTACTGGAAATGAGAGGAATTAAGATTAGTCGCTGCGAGAGAATATATGTGTGTAAATGAGAAGGACACTAGTGGAATGGTGATGTTACAGTAGTAGAAATAAACAAGGTAGAGGACATAAAGTACTTAGGGACTACAGTCTGTAGCAGTGGAGACTGGAGAAAGGACTACAGGACACACAGTGAATGAGCTACATGGTCAAACTACCTCTACAGCAGGGGTTCCCAAATTGGGGGTCGGGACCCCCAAGGGGGTCCCCACAAGATTGCAAGGGGTCCCCACAATTTTATCTTTGCTGAGGTTGTGAGGTTAGCAAGATTTTATTTGTAAAAATTACATTCATAAAATCCCAATAACACCCTACAGTATAATCAGAACTCCATATAAAAGTTATAACTCTGTATGTCTGTAGAAAGTTAGTAAATTATCACATTTAATGTGTTTATGTGTGTAGGAGTCGGGTTTGTGGGTCCTGGCTTGTCTTGGACACGAGCAAGGGGGTCCTCAAAGAAATTGTTATGGGAACCCCTGCTCTACAGTGATGAGAATCTCATCACCAGTTATCACAAATGATTGCTGCAGTTGTTAAGTTTAGGAAGCGAATACTTTATCTTACTAAGCATGCTTGATTTAGATAGAATTGTTTCAATAATAAATGAAATCATAATTTGAATCTTTTTCTTTATACACAGGTTATTTATTATGTTGGAATTTGTTTGCTGATCTGAAACATAAATGTGACCAAAGAGCAAAACCAGAAGAATCTGTAAGAAGCCAAACACTTTATCCACATAGCTGCATTCATACAGTATTAACTGGTGTTAGCTGTACCTGGCCAGGTCAACATAATTCTCCCTGCAGAATGTTTGAGCATCAGTCCAAGTCAGATATTCAGTTCTTAAAACAAACAACGGTGAGCCGTTTGTTGTACCTGTAAGTAGATAAAAGGAAAACAGCATAAGGATAAAATATCTCTAAACCAAATTACTGCAGTGTCTTATGTCAGTTATACAAAACATGAAATTAGTAAGAACATGTGAATTAATCCTGAATGAAGAAATATTTATTACTATCCATCCATCCATCCATTTTCTCCCGCTTATCCGGAGTCGGGTCGCGGGGGCAGCAGCCTAAGGAGGGAAGCCCAGACCTCCCTCTCCCCAGCCACTTGGGCCAGCTCCTCCGGGGGAATCCCAAGGCGTTCCCAGGCCAGCTGAGAGACATAATCTCTCCAGCGTGTCCTGGGTCTTCCTTTGGGTCTCCTCCCGGTTGGACGTGCCAGGAAAACCTCACCAGGGAGGCGTCCAGGAGGCATCCTAATCAGATGCCCGAGCCACCTCAACTGGCTCCTCTCGATGTGGAGGAGCAGCGGGTCTACTCCGAGCCCCTCCCGGATGACCGAGCTCCTCACCCTATCTCTAAGGGAGAGCCCAGCCACCCTGCGAAGAAAACTCATTTCGGCCGCTTGTATCCGCAATCTCGTTCTTTCGGTCACTACCCAAAGCTCGTGACCATAGGTGAGGGTAGGAACGTAGATCGACCGGTAAATTGAGAGCTTCGCCTTTCGACTCAGCTCTCTCTTCACCACGACAGACCGGTACAACGCCCCCATCACTGCAGATGCAGCACCAATCCGCCTGTCGATCTCACGCTCCACCCTTCCCTCACTCGTGAACAAGACCCCGAGATACTTAAACTCCTCCACTTGGGGCAGGACCTCGTCCCTGACCTGGAGAAGGCATTCTACCCTTTTCCGACTCAAGACCATGGTCTCGGATTTAGAGGAGCTGATTCTCATCCCAGCTGCTTCACACCCGGCTGCGAACTGCTCCAGCGAAAGCCGGAGATCACGTTCTGACGAAGCCAACAGGACCACATCATCTGCAAAAAGCAGAGACCTGATCCTTAGGCCACCAAAACGGATCCCCTCACCACCTTGGCTGCACCTAGAAATTCTGTCCATAAAAGTTATGAACAGAATCGGTGACAAAGGGCAGCCTTGGCGGAGTCCAACTCTCACCGGAAACGAGCCCGACTTACTGCCGGCAATGCGGACCAAGCTCTGACACTGGTCGTACAGGGACCTAACAGCCCGTATCAAGGGGCCTGGTACCCCATACTCCCAGAGTACCCCCCACAGGGCCCCCCGAGGGACGCGGTCGAACGCCTTCTCCAAATCCACAAAACACATGTAGATTGGTTGGGCGAACTCCCACGCACCCTCCAGGACCCCCCCAAGGGTATAGAGCTGGTCCAGTGTTCCACGGCCAGGACGAAAACCACATTGCTCCTCCTGAATCCGAGGTTCGACTATCCGACGGACCCTCCTCTCCAGAACCCCTGAATAGACCTTACCAGGGAGGCTCAGGAGTGTGATCCCCCTGTAGTTGGAACACACCCTGCGGTCCCCCTTTTTAAATAGGGGGACCACCACCCCGGTCTGCCAATCCAGTGGAACTGCCCCCGATGTCCACGCGATATTGCAGAGCCGCGTCAACCAACACAGCCCCACAGCATCCAGAGCCTTAAGGAAATCCGGGCGGATCTCATCCACCCCCGGAGCCTTGCCACCGAGGAGTTTTTTGACCACCTCAGTGACCTCAGCTCCAGAGATTGGAGAGCCCAACCCAAAATCCCCAGACTCTGCTTCCATCCTGGAAGACGTGCCGGTGGGATTGAGGAGGTCTTCGAAGTACTCGGCCCACCGATTCACAACGTCCCGAGTCGAGGTCAGCAGCACACCCTCCCCACTGTAAACAGTGTTGGTAGTGCACTGCTTTCCCCTCCTGAGACGCCGGATGGTGGACCAGAATCTCCTCGAAGCCGTACGGAAGTCTTGTTCCATGGTCTCACCGAACTCCTCCCACGCCCGGGTTTTTGCCTCTGCGACCACCCGAGCCGCATTCCGCTTGGACTGCCGGTACCTATCAGCTGCCTCCGGAGTCCCACAGGCCAAAAAGACCTGATAGGACTCTTTCTTCAGCTTGACAGCATCCCTAACCGCCGGTGTCCACCAGCGGGTTCGGGGATTGCCGCCACGACAGGCACCGGCCACCCTGCGGCCACAGCTACGGTCAGCCGCCTCGACAATGGAGTCACGGAACATGGTCCATTCGGACTCAATGTCCCCCGCCTCCCCCGGGACGTGTTCGAAGTTCTGTCGGAGGTGGGAATTGAAGCTCCTTCTGACGGGAGACTCTGCCAGACGTTCCCAGCAGACCCTCACAACACGTTTGGGTCTGCCAGGTCTGACCGGCATCCTCCCCCACCATCGAAGCCAACTCACCACCAGGTAGTGGTCAGTTGACAGCTCCGCCCCTCTCTTTACCCGAGTGTCCAAGACATGCGGCCGCAGATCAGATGAAACGACAACAAAATTGATCATCGACCTGCGGCCTAAGGTATCCTGGTGCCAAGAGCACATATGGACACCTTTATGCTTGAACATGGTGTTTGTTATGGACAATCCATGACGAGCACAGAAGTCCAATAACAGAACACCACTCGGGTTCAGATCAGGGGGGCCGTTCCTCCCAACCACACCTCTCCAGGTCTTGCTGTCGTTGCCCACGTGAGCATTGAAGTCCCCCAGCAGAACGAGGGAGTCACCCGAAGGAGCGCTTTCCAGCACCCCCTCCAGGGACTCCAAAAAGGGTGGGTAGTCTGAGCTGCAGTTTGGTGCATAAGCACAAACCACAGTCAGGACCCGTCCCCCCACCCAAAGACGGAGGGAGGCTACCCTCTCGCTCACCGGGGTAAACCCCAACGTACAGGCACCAAGATGGGGGGCAAGAAGTATGCCCACCCCTGCTCGGCGCCTCTCAGTATGAGCAACTCCAGAGTGGTAGAGAGTCCAACCCCTCTCGAGGAAACTGGTTCCAGAGCCAGAGCCATGCGTTGAGGTGAGTCCAACTATATCTAGTCGGAACCTCTCAACCTCACACACCAACTCCGGCTCTTTCCCCACCAGAGAGGTGGTGACAGGTATTTATTACTAGTTGTCTAAAATTAAATATTTCAAGAAAAGAAATTATATAGAACACATTTCCTTTGTTAAAGGTGTAAAACTTACCATTATAGCACACAAAAGGTAGTTGGTATGTGCAAGGATAGTTCATCCACCTGCCTGTATAGTCATAATTATACATGGAAACACATTGCTGTTGGGTTACATAGCTGTTAGGGTAACCAGGTAGCCAGTTCCTATATGTGGTCTGTCCTCCACCATAGATGCTGTCAGGCAGAGACCATTTCCAGCCGTTTATCAGGTCATCATATAGACCTATCCAAGCCTTGCCTGTTGGAGAAAAACGCATTTGTTATTCAAAAGAGCTGCAGTGAGAAATTATTGATCTAAAATGTAATATATATTTAGGTGACTTCTGCAGAACTCAGGAACTGTGAGCATAATATTACATGCTTCTTATGAATAGTTCCAAATATGGACTAACTCACCTGTATAACTTGAGGTGGTGCTGACAACAGCAGCAACATCATCTAGGTTTGTTATTGTGGCCAGGTCAGTGTAGTTATGTCTGCAGACAGCTTGAGCCTTTTTCCAGGTTGTTGGTGTGTTCACAAAGTAGTACTGATGATTTTGGGCAAAGGCTGCACTGAACAGAGCTGCAGAAACAAATTATTACATTTTTTTTTGTAAAACTGATATAAAGATGTTACAAAGATGCACAACAGAGATCTGCAACTCCTACATGTATGTAAACTGTTTTGATTACTATATTTTTATCAATCTCTTTAATCCAGTGTGTGGTTTAAACACACATATCCAATATACTTAAATACAAATCTAAAACACAAGTGAAGTCAAAATCACAGATTTGTTAAACAAGGAATGCTTGACTTTAAGACACAAAAACACGAATACAAACAAGCAACTGACCAAAAAAGGGCAGAGTTTAAATTCACAAACAGGAATGTTCATGACAGATGGATAACTAGAGATAATTACAAACAGCAAGTAAAAAGTTTAAATTGAAATATGTTTGTCCCCCAAATAAAACAGGATGTGCAAAAAAAAAAAAAAGAAAAAACAGCACTAGGGAATTTTAGATTTACAATTTAGGTTTGTGTTAATGATAAAATTTCCTCTCACCTTACAAAAAACATTCATAAATTATTTTTTTCTCCCCTTTTTTTCCAGTTTGAGTCAGAACTAAATGTTTAAAATGAGCAGGAATAACAAAACAAATTCTACAAACCTGCGAGCCCAATGAAGATCACCTGGTAGTCCATGAGTGGAACCTTTATAAAGGTAAACACCCAACTTAAATATAGGAATCAAAAATCACAGCCCCTCCATGCACACTCAGTCTATGTGCAGTGAGGATGCTCTGCACATGACTAGAGAATTTTCACTGCTTGTGTCTTTTGAAATATTCTCACATGACAAACAGGTTGGATCAGTTACCAGAAACCTGATATCTATCTGTAGATATACATTTCTTGAACCTATCCCAAGAACAGGAATGAGGATGTTAACTCACCTTTTACTGCTATAACATGAAAAGATGTGGTGGGAATCAAGAATGAAGAGGAGTTCAAAAAGCAAGTGGAAGCTGTCTGGTTTAAAGGCTTTTTTTGTTTTTTCAATAAACCTACAAAAAATACTAATTTTAATTCTAATTAAAAGAGGTTATTTTGTTTCCTGTTGTCATTGGATTCAGTTCTTTTTAGATAAGCTCATTGAGGTAAACAAATGCTGGTTAAACTCAAATTGTCTGCACCTTAAGCATACGTTTTCCCCCTTTCAGTATTTATATATGTTTTTTTTTAGAAATATGTAAAAAATTATGGTCTTAACCTGTACTGTGCTTTTTTTTGTTAAGCCAGTCCCTCACCCCATAGAGCCCCATGCAGTTTAAACTGAGTGCTGTTCAGCATTAACCAACAGAGTTAAGCTTGGTTTTATACTTGACGCATCTGCGAGGTTTGCACGGCTCCACCCGGTCAAATTACGTCATTTCAACATTAAAATGATTCATGGTTAATCAAGCATTCAAGTCCTTTAGATTCATGACTAAAATAATCCAGCAGGAGTCATTAAGTTTAAACATCCTGTAAAGGAAAAGTATTTAGGTGTTGCTGAATATAGAGAAATACGTTTATTAGACAAGAAGAGGCTGGTAATGTCCTTGGACCTCTGTGACAGCGGAGCTACAAAACATGATGTTATTCTTCTTT
This sequence comes from Aphyosemion australe, assembly GCA_006937985.1. Lineage (NCBI taxonomy): Eukaryota > Metazoa > Chordata > Actinopteri > Cyprinodontiformes > Nothobranchiidae > Aphyosemion > Aphyosemion australe. The sequence continues at coordinate 589,898 of SSNS01000219.1, forward strand.
GGGCAAATGTTATTATGGCTGGGGAATGCACCTGCTATCCGGGCAGGCGTATATGGTGCATAAACACTTTATTATAGTCTGGCAGTAGCTGGAGGATGGAAATACTTGTGCCAAAGGTCAATGACCTTTCTTCCTGCAACAGTTACTTGTACAGAGTGAGAGGCACCCTGAACCAAAACGGCTACCACAGCATTCTCGAGCGCCATGCAGTACCCTCTGGTAGGCGCCTAGTTGTTCAGGGGTTCATCCTTCCATCCATCCATCCATCCATCCATCCATCCATTTTCTCCTGCTTATCTGGAGTCGGGTCGCGGGGGCAGCAGCCTAAGGAGGGAGGCCCAGACTTCCCTCTCCCCAACTACTTGGGCCAGCTCTTCCGGGGGAATCCCAAGGTGTTCCCTGGCCAGCCGAGAGACATAGTCCCTCCAGCGTGTCCAACATTTCCAGGAACAGTAACATCAGGTTACAACATCAGTCACAAAAAGCCCTTATGATTCATTACAATATTTAGAAATGTTTTCATATATAATATGTTGATTCTGGTGTTTCATAATAATTTATAATAATTATATGATGATCTCTAATAATTTCCTGATAAACTATGTTGGTTTATTTTCTAAGCAGAGGGAATGTCTAATCCTCATTTTCTGAATTTTTCAGAAAATCACATTGATGGTTCTTTTTTCAAATTATGTCAACAGATTATTGTCACAATAAAAATATGTATAATATGTAAAGGTCAGAGGTCACTACAATACCCACTGTTAAATAGATACAAATCTGAAGCTCGCGAGGACATTGTCCTACGTGGTTCAAAAATGTCCTGCGTGAGACGCTCTCACGTCTGCCAGTTTGGCAGGCGTGGCTTAAAAGTTTTCGCAAACACTGTTAGAGTACTCAATTAATCAATAAAAGATTCGATAGAGTACTCGATTACAAAAATATTCGATAGCTGCAGCCCTAGTGCGGATATCTAACTGCCAACAAACACACTGCTGATATTAGCACTAGCAGATTTCAAGAGGTGAGATTCAGTTCAGTTTCTTTGTGTGCTGCTTCTCTCATCTTTCTCTGTGCGCTGGTGTATATGCCTCCAATCTGACATCCCACTGATTAACAGACTGCAATCAGTTACCGAATGCCGTGCGGATGAAACATTACAGCATGTGATGCTCTGAACACTATGTCAGCCACTTTCTGCAGGTGCTGTCTCAGAAAACTTTCTGCACCACCGGATTGCTTTTTTTTCTTCTTCTTTTTTTGCTGAGGATAGTAATTTAAAAATGACTGGAGATTTTCCTGACTAGGTTGTGAGAAAAATATCTTATTAGACTGGCACGTTCATGGCACTCAACAGCTGTTTCCCTCTTTGGTAATCATGTCTTTGGGCTGACATTCCTCACTCACTAGAGCCTAGTCCGTCTCAGGTGGTGCAGAGTCTTTGGGCTGTCTGCATTGGTCTGGCTCTCTTCCTTAACTGACCAGCTGGACTCGCCTTGAACCTGTCTGGGCTGGACATAAGGAAAGCATTCATCATTGTATTGGGAAAAACCTCAGAACCACAGAATAATCTACAAGATAAAATATTAGTAAAAATGTTTTCTCCATTCTTTTGGACATGTGTCAAAATGTAGCCTAGCCAGCCCCATGCCAACGTTACTTTCTATGTCTCCACTTGCACATGCTGGGGTGGTGACCCCGGCACCAAAGAGGTCTGTCAGTTTAGAATATTTAGCAGCTTCCACATCCAGAGACTTCAGCTTTTTAACTCAGTTTTTCTGCACCACCAGGGCGTTTCTTATGTTTCCTCGTGTTCAGCTCAGCAGCAGCCAGTCCCGCCACTCTGGCCCATGCCATGAGGTCCCGCCTACCCTCCTTAGTAATACATGAGGGTAAAATATTTTTTTTAGCTTTGTACTTCACCCATGACTCCTCAGAACACAGAACCTCTTTGATGTCATAATCAACTGTGTGAGTTTGATTTTGATTGACATCTATTGTGTTTGTGTAATGAATAAAAACTATGTGTTCTGACCTGTTTCACGTGAGTCCTTTGTTGTTTACAAGAAGAGCCTGCCAAACATTCCTGCTCACACTTTGCTTTTACTTTTGTTTTTGAAACAGCTATTTACATTTGTACACAAACAATTTCAAGTCAAATTAAACAATTATGTTATAATTAAAATCCAACACATTCAATTTAGAATAAAATGCTGTTTACAACTGTAAACATCATAATTACTCAGTTTAAAACTATTTCCACTTCATTCAAAGGCAAGTGGATGCTTTAGCAAACTGCTGTTGACTTTATATTTTTAAATTTCTTTCTTTCAGTATTTTCTCCCTTCGGCTGGCGAGACTACAGCCAATGTGATTCATGTCCTGCAATCCTCCAGCATATATTGGACACCCCTGAATAAACCTTTTATGCTCCACATACTCGACAAGTAAACTGCACCAAGTCCATTTCCATCTCTGTTGTTACACTTCACCAAAAGGTCTGTCTACAGGAGGATCTTTGTTGACATCTTTTTTCATCTTTGTGCGCATATGTGAGTGATTGGGTGGCAAGAAAACACACAATATGGCCTGCTATCAATACGTGATGTACACTTTCAAGAGAGTTTGTGGGCAAAATCCCCAACATATAAACACTTTAACATCTAAAGACAGGCGGAGGTTTAGAGAGAAGCTTAAAATCTGTATTGAAGACAAATTTTAAATTATTTAAAGCCCGTATGAGCTTTGGGATATATTATATGAGAGGGAAACAGCTATATATAATATGACTCCAAGTCAATCACACTTGTGTGAAATCAACCTGTCCACTTAGGAAGCAACACTTATCGACAATCAATTTCACCTGCTGTTGTGTAAATGAAATAGACAACAGGTGGAAATTATAGGCAATTAGCAGGACATCCCTAATAAGGAAGTGGTTTTGCAGATGGTGACCACAGACCACTTCTCAGTTCCTCTGCTTTCTGGCTGATGTTTTGGTCACTTCTGAATGCTGGGGGTGCTTTCACTCTAGTGGTAGCATGAGACGGAGTCTACAACCCACACAAGTGGCTCAGGTAGTGCAGCTCATCCAGGATGGCACATTAATGCGAGCTGTGGCAAGAAGGTTTGCTGTGTCTGTCAGCGTAGTGTCCAGAGCATGGAGGCGCTACCAGGAGACAGGCCAGTACATCTGAAGACGTGGAGGAGGCCGTAGGAGGGCAACAACCCAGCAGCAGGACCGCTACTTCTGCCTTTGTGCAAGGAGGAACAGGAGGAGCACTGCCAGAGCCCTGCAACATGACCTCCAGCGAGCCACAAATGTGCATGTGTCTGCTCAAACGGTCAGAAACAGACTCCATGAGGGTGGTATGAGGACCCGACGTCCACAGGTGGGGGTTGTGCTTACAGCCCAACACCGTGCAGGACGTTTGGCATTTGCCAGAGAACACCAAGATTGGCAAATTCACCACTGGCGCCCTGTGCTCTACAGATGAAAGCAGGTTCACACTGAGCACATGTGACAGACATGACAGAGTCTGGAGATGCCGTGGAGAACGTTCTGCTTCCTGCAACATCCTCCAGCATGACCGGTTTGGCAGTGGGTCAGTAATGGTGTGGGGTGGCATTTCTTTGGGGGGCCACACAGCCCTCCATGTGCTCACCAGAGGTAGCCTGACTGCCATTAGGTACCGAGATGAGATCCTCAGACCCTTGTGAGACCATGTGCTGGTGCGGTTGGCCCTGGGTTCCTCCTAATGCAAGACAATGCTAGACCTCATGTGTCTAGAGTGTGTTAGCAGTTCCTGCAAGATGAAAGCATTGATGCTATGGACTGGCCCACCCGTTACCCAGACCTGAATCCAATTGAGCACATCTGGGACATCATGTCTCGCTCCATCCAGCAACGCCACGTTGCACCACAGACTGTCCAGGAGTTGGTAGATGCTCTAGTTCAGATCTGGGAGGAGATCCCTCAGGAGACCATCCACCACCTCATCAGGAGTATGCCCAGGCGTTGTAGGGAGGTCATACAGACACGTGGAGGCCACACCCACTACTGAGCCTCATTCTGACTTGTTTTAAGGACATTACATCAAAGTTGGATCAGCCTGTAGTGTGTTTTTCTTTTACTTTTTGTTCTTTATAAAAGAAATTACGAAAAAACACACAGTATGAACGTACCAAAGTGTGTTTTTCTACTTTAGTTTTGAGTGTGACTCAAATCCAGACCTCCATGGGTTGATGAATCTGATTTCCATTGATAATTTTTGTGTGATTTTGTTGTCAGCACATTCAACTACATAAAGAACAAAATATTTAATAAGAATATTTCATTAATTCAGATCTAGGATGTCTTATTTTTATGTTCCCGTTATTTTTTTGAGCAGTGTATGTATGTATATATATATATATATATATATTATATATATACACACATTTCATTGTTAGTTAATCTGCTGTTGAGTTTCAGTTATTTTACCATTTGAAACAATAGATCATTCCACACATCGTTTTTGTAGCAAACTGTCAAATCGCCCTCTTTAATTTAGGTATTAAATCCCTCGCTCATTAAAGATTGTGCCTGCGTTTTTCCTTTTGTTATTGCCCATTGTGGGTAGTTGCAGTTTATGAGGGCCTTTTTTATGTATTCTTCTTCCCGTTTGCGGTCCTGTACATCTGTTATTAGAGCTGTGCGCTCGTGTAACGTGCGGACTACTGAGAGTTTATGTATGACTGGGTGTTCTGACGACCATAGCAGATATTGGTCAGTATGGGTTGGCTTCCTGTAAATTTTTACTCCTAGTTTTCCGTGACTTTTGTGTTGAACTATGATGTCCAGGAAGGGGATCTCACCATTTTTTTCCTCTTCATGGGTGAAGCGGATGTTCTCAGTTGTGTCGATGCTGTTGAGGTGATCTGTAAGTTGTTGAGTTGTCCCTTGTTTGATTATTTCCAGGATGTCGTCTAGAGGTTGCTCGTGGTGCCTGACAGGGGGTCTCCCATGGCGAATCCTGATATTATCCTTTGTCTCCACTACTTCATATTTCACCTTTGACAACATCATATACAGACAAAAATCAGGATTCGCCATGGGAGACCCCCTGTCAGGCACCATGAGCAACCGCTTCATGGAAGACCTGGAAGAAAAAGCTATCAACACATCGCCGCCCGGGTGCGGCCTCATCTTCTGGAAAAGATACGTAGACGACATCCTGGAAATAATCAAACAAGAGAGCTTACGGACTCTCGAGAACCTGGGACACGCTCCTCAGCACCACCACACCATCAAGCGCATGTGGGAGTCCCCGTGGACACTCCACCTCCACACGTGACTCCCACATGACGCGCACCGGGAATACCGGATATAGGCCACGTCAGCAATCCACCTGATGACAGCCCATGAAGAAGACTTCAGCCAGAAGTCGAAACTGTTGGCAGGTAAAAGAAATTTATACAAAAATTTCTCTTACTAATATCCTGTGCCTACCAGAAGAAACTATTTTTTCTATCTATTCAATTGTGGCACAATGAACGTTATTTCGGTTTTATCATATAATTATTAGAATTATTATGAAACACCATAAAGTTCTGAAAATATTTCTAATTATTGTAATGATCAATATGGAGCTATTGTGAGACCAGTTGGAGTCTAATGTTACTGTTGCTTTTATTGGAAAGTGAAAGTGAACGCTGAAGATGAAGGGGTTTATCTCAGCTGTTTGTTAGACTTCTCTGATAAACCACTGTTAAGGACAAAATGTCTGCTGTTTTTAGTTCTGCACGAATGTTACAATAATAAGGAATTATTTTACATTACTTATATTGAAGCTTGGTGCACAGATCAATAAGAATGCGCTGCTGCAGGAATCTGCAGACATCAGAGACCGTGTGCAAATTGTAAACAGACAGTCTGCAGTTTGTTGTTTTCAGGAAGTTTATTTTATTTTGGCAAGAGGAAGCTCCTCGGTCAATATGTCTGATGATGGTTTGTTTTTCTCATTTAAATCTGATGTTTTAGTCAAATTTTTTGCCACGTTTGACAGCGGCCATTAAAAATGTATTTCTGTAGGTTTTCTGTACTTATAAACAAAAAAGATCTCATTACGCTTGTTAAAAATTAAACATTGAAACATGGGAAAATAAATACTCATTCGTCCACACTTGTTATGTGATTTTAACTTAAAGAAATTTGATTCCAGTTAGTTTTAGTATGGATGTAATCGATGCTTTAAAAAGAAAATTTTATTATTCAATCAAAAATGAAACTGAAACAAAATTTTCTCACCCTTACCCTCCTAAAACTCCTAAAAACACAGCACTTCTTCAATTCAATTAACCATTAATACACTGAAAAAGTACACGTTGAGCTATACTTTTGATTTGATTAGTATAAAAAACAAATGTGATTTCTGTCTGTTTTAGTACAGATGAGATAAACACTTTTAAAGGTTTTGGTTCCAGTAGTCAGCTTTATGAGTGTTTTGGATTGACATCTATTGTGTTTGTATTACCAGATATGAAAAGGAACTATGTGTTCCAACCTGTTTTACATGAGTCATTTACAAGAAGTACTTTTCTAAATTCCTGCTCACTTTTGCTTTCACTTTTGTTAATGCTTTGAACACCATCCAACCTGGATATCTGAGGGACAAGCTGGAGATGGCAGGAGTGGACCACCACATCACAGTGGATACCGGACTACCTCACAGAACACGCACAGTTTGTTAGATCTCAGGGTTGTGCCTCTGACAAGCTGGTTTGCAGTACAGGGGCCTTGCAGGCAACTGAGGCAGAGAATTTAAGTACCCGCCCCATAACCTAAGGAGTGTTTCCTTAAAAAAGAGACTCTTAAAGTAGCTCTCCAGAGTATTTCATTTATCTGATGGCACCATCTAGTGGCTGACAAGCGTATCACACCAATAGTTGGGTCGATTCAATAATTTAAGATGGCAACTGCACGTTTCTTGTTTATGAATGTGCTTCTGTAGCCGACAAACAGAGCTAAAGCACGTTGTTTTACAATTATTATTCTCATGTCATGTTGTATTCATATATTTATATTTTAAAGACTTACTTGTCCGTGAAAAGTTCATCAACGCTGCATCAGCTGAGGTACTTCCTTAAATTTGAAGCACGTAAGCGGTAGTCTAACGCTATTGGTTAGTTCTGGTCACCGATTCGTTTCCTATTGCACGGATTTTACGGGGCAGGGGGCGGGCTTAGCAAAAAAAAGACACATCGCTTACATTATATCACACTACTTGATAAGACAATCACTTTTACGGATTTCTGAAAAATCATAGATGGTTCCTGAAAGAGGAAAACTCCGGAATGCTGCGTTAACCTGACTTGCCTGTTGGTGGTGGTCGGAGGAACCTGTGGCACTTCTGTATGGCAACCTCTCTTCTGTCAGTGTGCTCCAGGGCAGCTATGGCTACATTGTAGCTCATCACAGCATGTGTGTGCGTGGGTCAAAGAGTGGTTGTGCTGTAAAGTGTCTTGGGGGGTTGTAGAACTGTAGATGAAGCTATATAAATACAGGTCATTTACCATTTTCAGGGAACTGTGCTTGCACCATTCCTGTTCACCTTCTACACTGCAGACTTCATCAACTCCTCAGGCTGACACCTACAGAAGTTCCCTGATAGCTCTTCCATAGTCTACCTCATCATAAGTGAGGGCGACTCAGAGTACAGACAGGGGACACAGGATTTAGTGGACTGGTGACAACACAACCACCTTCAGATCAACGCAGGAAAATACCAAGGAGCTGGTGATAGATTTACGCAGACACAGGCTCTCTGCTTTGGTTCCAGTGAACATCTAGACATTTAGGTAGTGAACTCTTATAGGTATCTGGGTATTAACTAGAATAATAAGTTGGACTGGAGCCATAACATCAATGCTCTTTTCAGGAAAAGTCAGAGCAGACTCTACCTGCTGAGGAGACTGAGATCTTTTGGAGTGCAGGGGGCACTCCTAAAGATCTTTGACTTTAATGGTGTGGTTTGTTGGAGCAGCAGCTTCTCTGTGGCTGAGAGACAGAGATCAGACAAGCTCATTAAGAAGGCCAGCTGTGTCCTAGGATGTCCCTGTCATTCACTGCAAGAGGTGGGAGACAGAAGGACTCTAGCAAAAATACAGTCACTGTTAGACCTCAGATCCAGGAGGAGCAATGTGGTTTTCGTCCTGGCAGTGGAACACTGGACCAGCTCTATACCCTTGGGGGGGGTCCTGGAGGGTGCGTGGGAGTTTGTCCAACCAATCTACATGTGTTTTGTGGATTTGGAGAAGGCGTTTGATCGCGACCCTCGGGAGGCCCTGTGGGGGGTACTCTGGGAGTATGGGGTACCAGGCCCCTTGACACGGGCTGTTAGGTCCCTGTACGACCAGTGTCAGAGTTTGGTCCGCATTGCCGGCAGTAAGTCCGGCTCGTTCCCGGTGAGAGTTGGACTCCTTCAAGGCTGCCCTTTGTCACCGATTCTGTTCATAACTTTTATGGACAGGATTTCTAGGTGCAGCCAAGGTGGTGAGGGGATCCGTTTTGGTGGCCTGAGGATCAGGTCTCTGCTTTTTACAGGCAATGTGGTCCTGTTGGCTTCAGCAGACTGTGATCTCCAGCTTTCACTGGAGTGGTTCACAGCCAAGTGTGAATCACCTGGGATGAGAATCAGCTCCTCCAAATCCGAGACAATGGTCTTGAGTCAAAAATGAGTAGAATACTTCTCCAGGTCAGGGACAATGTCCTGCCTCAGGTGGAGGGGTTTAAGTATCTCGGGGTCTTGGTCACAAGTGAGTGAAAGATGGATCGCTGGAGCGCGAGATCAATAGGCGGGTTGGTGCTGCATCTGCATTGATGTGGGCCTTGTACCAGTCTGTCGTGGTGAAGAGAGAGCTGAGCAGGAAGGAAAAGTTCTCGATTTACCGGTCGATCTACGTTTCAACCCTTATCTGAGCTACTAGTTGTTTGGCAGTTAGTGTTGAGTGCAGGTTTCAAAGTAACCATTGTTCCTGTAGTCTCTTAATGTAACCCCTCTGACTAGGGTTACTGGAGTAGTAGCATTCCAACAGATCCAGGTCCTCGCATTTTGCCCATTTCCGTCTTGTTTCAGTAGCCCACTTTTCATCAGGGTGCTCTGGTTCCCCAGCACCTGACGCAGACCTTGTTTGACTGTTTTAGCTTACCTTGCATTTGTAAAGCTTCTTTAAAGCTCCCAGGTGCACAGAATCAATAAAAACAGTGGTGTGAAAGCAGAGATCAGAGATGATCTCTTAAAATGTAAGTCTCATGAATCATGATTTTGGTTTATTTAGCAAGAACAAAGTTAAATAATTAACATTGGATAAATGTAAAAGTACAAGACTTAGCCAAAAGGGCTGCTTTTCATCTGTTGTCCTTAGAGAGGTATTACAAATCATTTTAAAATAAACATAAAAAAACCACAATAACAATTTTAAATGTGTCTAAGTATTTAAAAGACCCCCACAGCCAAAACAAGTTGTAAAAGTGCCACTGATACTGAAACCATGATCAAAAATACCAATAATGACAGATCTGAGTGTTGATTAGCCACTTTTTTTAACCCAAAACGCTGTAGGTGTCCAGTTGTTGTATTGTCATTGATAAACTGATCCAACAAACAGAACACCAACATCTCTCACTGCACTAGAAGGAGACATATGACCAGATATAATCCTAAAGTTGCAATCTTATAAAACATAAAACAGATACTTTATCACGTTCAAACTGGTACAGCTGTGTGACCATAATACACCATCCTGTGTCTGATAACTGGTAGTTCACCTGCAGCACTTTTTAATCCCTTTATTTTATTAAAGCATGAACTGAAGTTAACTGAAAAAGAAACATTAAACAAAAACAAATGTAAGAAACACGGGGACGTTTCCATACAATGTTAAACAGTATTTCATGTTGTACATCAATATTTAACATCATTTTGTTATAATCTTAAAGATAGGGTGAGGAGCTAAGACAATAGAGACTCAGAGTAGAGTAAAGTAGAGTAGAGCAGTTGAAAGCAGCCAGATGACGTGCTTCTGGCATTTAGTCAAGATGGCTGCTAGACGCCTCCCAGAGGAAATATCTGAGGCAAATTATCATGACTCTGGCTGTTTATGTACATGTTTCAATATTAATTTTCTTTTTTTTTAAAGTTGGTGACAGGTTTAAATTGTATTATTCTGGACAGAAATTGTCTTGCTTCTGAATTCTTCCTTGGCGTTCTTTTAATCTCAAGGTTTGACTAAATTAACTTTCAAAGACAGTTGAAGCGGCAAACCCTGTTGTATGAGGAACTGAAATAAAATAAGTGAAAAGTCAATCAGAAATCTGTCAAAGAAAGAAAAATTTGAAGCTGAAGTTAGTCTCACCTCTACAAAAATCGCCTCCAACTCTGATTCTGAGAGTTGGGACTGAGACCTGACTCGTGCACTCATTGCAACAATATAGTCTGTCAACACAAGAAACACAAGAAAAAAATTCTAATGTTGAGGAAATTAATATATGAACATGTTTACATTAGTGACATAAACACTTTAGAACCAAAACTATGGAAAATGTATTTTATAATTTAGTGTGAATGTGCATGGGTGAATGGCTGCTGTGTTGTAAAGGGCCTTGGGGAGTTGTAGAACCCTGGAAGGCACTATATAAAACAGGTCATTTTAGTTTTGGAACTGAACTATTCAATGGCTAATGTTATAAATATTCAAAAATTATTTCATTTCATTATTTGACATTTAATAATATAACAAGAAATAAAATAGGCTCTTGACACTTTTGAATTCCCACTAGAGGGCAGTAGGCATCAATAGGAGTGTATAGCAGATTGTTGTTGAAAGAACAAATCCTGATTCTCTATCTGGATGCTCTGATTGTGGAAGTGCTTTGATGGAAATTTGCAACAATAGTCTAAAAAAAGATAACTTAATGTATCTTCAAAAATGTTATCAGCAATATTAATAACATTATACTTTGGTGCATTTTTGAATGAAAAACATTGTAAACATCTAAAGTTGTAGCAGCATTCTGAAGTAACAGAGAAATATTTCTATTGAAAAGAAGCAAGTACAATCGCATTTAAAAAAGATGATTCGATGAAAGAAAGAAAGTTTTTACTTACTTTGTCCTTGCACTGCAGATCAAGGTTTAATGGTGTTAACATTAAAAAAAGAAAAACATGTTAGAATTAATCTGCTTTTCCCCCAGAACTTTCAAATTCATGCTGTAAACTAATTCAAAACAAATAGAAATCAGCAACAATATTGGAAATGCTGCTTATTATATATGAAAGGCCAGCAAGAATTTAAAAACTGTTTAAACTAAATTGCAGCTGCACAAATATTTAATTAATCAGAAAATACCATTTAGTATAGTCATAAAGGGGAAGTGAGATATCTTACCAGTTGCAGCTGTAAGTTGTTCTCCAGAGCTTCTGACGTTCTCAAACACAGAGAACAGAGTGAATGTGTAATTAGTTCCAGCAGCTAGATATGAGACTGTGTAAGTCACTGGTCCATCTCCAGTTGGTGCAGGAAAGGTTACCGCTGCACCATTAAACTGGAGAACAAAGCTGACGTTGTTGTTGATTTTATTCCACTGCAGAGTGATGCTGGTCTCATCTTTTTCTGTAACTGTAAAGATTTCTACATTTGGAGGAACTATAAGACAAAGAAAATAGCAAATGTCGGTAAACTGTTGTCCTCATTTTTGTTTTTTTCTTATGAGTAAATAGACAACATGGTTGCCTGAATCACAGCACAGAGCATTGAAGTAATCATTTGGAAGAGTTGTGAATGTTCATCCTTGCTGACGGTGAACTGAGGCTAGGGATGCACATAATTAACTGGTTAAATGTCGCTAAGGCATTATATAATAGCTTATAATAATATATAATAGCTTTATAATTAGTTTATAATAGTCATAATAGCTTTGCTTGGTTAATTGCTGTTCACATCCTTCAACTTTGCTTGTGTGTAATATTGTAGCAGTCAAAAGCGTGGAGTTGGTAATGACAGCAGTATTGAACAGCAGCACAGCTGTCACATGCATTCATGATTCAGGTCAAGAACAGACACTTTCCTCTGACTAACGGTTCAGCCAGAAAACACCTGAATGCTGCTAAGAACACTGGGAAACAGGAAGTAAACTCCCCCCAGCAACTGCTACAATATATCTTGTGCCACTAGAGAATGCAAGAGCAAGAGTTGACTTAAACACCACAGAAGAGGAGGTGAGCTTGTCACATTATCAAATAAATTTACTCAAAGATGAAGCGAGTGAGAAAAAGCACAGTGTTGGAGCATTTTATTCTTGGTAGTGAACACAAATGAGCCCCACATCAAAGCGTGGTTTACAATTAACCGACTATTAACTGTTAAGGGTGTGAATAACCGGTTAAAGAAATTGTGGGACAATGTGCATCCCTATATAGTGAGAAGGCACTACTTTTCTGCTCTGCTGCAGTTGCTAGCCAGTGTTTACATTTTTTTACTGCTCCTTTTCGCTCTACTGCCTTATGGGCTCGACAGACGGGAGGCGACAAATGACCGCGATCAATGAAAGTCATCGCTATCGCCTTTCTTTCTTTCTTTCTTTCTTTCTTTCTTTCTTTCTTTCTTTCTTTCTTTCTTTCTTTCTTTCTTTCTTTCTTTCTTTCTTTCTTTCTTTCTTTCTTTCTTTCTTTCTTTCTTTCTTTCTTTCTTTCTTTCTTTCTTTCTTTCTTTCTTTCTTTCTTTCTTTCTTTCTTTCTTTCTTTCTTTACTTCATTCAATCAAACAAATAAAAGTTACATTTAAAACAATTCGTGCTCACAAATAATCATAAATGAAAAGGAGCAGAAAGAAGCAAAAACTTATAATATCTGCCCCCACTTCACATCAAGACATTAGCTGTTCAACTCAATTCTTGTCATTAACCTACCCCCACCCCCATTAACCTGACACATGGGAGGCGACATGTGGCAGCGTCCAGCGGCAAAAGCCAGCTACGCCTCCGTTCCAGGGTGAATAGCGAGTCTTCCATTGTTTTGATTGGCTGTCAGCTTGGAGGGAATTTTGGGTTATTAAAGCAGTTCAGAGTTGAAAAAGCGGTAGATATGAAGTCTCACAAGGTTTTCTAGAGTTAAGTGAAGTCTTGTAAAGCTCTGGGACATCAGACACGGCAAGTATTAACTTTTCCTTCATGTTTGCCTGGAGATGTACTGAGAAGCATCCCGTCTGCTCATTGGTCAGTCAATGAAACCTCCGCTGATTGGTTCTTGTCTGAGCGACAGCGATGAAAAGTTGAAATTTTACAACTTTCTGGGATCCCGTTGCTGGCTCACCTGTGCATGACACAGGCACGAGCGCAAAATTTCACATGCGTTTACATTTAGCAGGAGGGAGACCCACGATTATCGCTTTGTTGCGCATGTCTCATTGAAACTGAATGGAGGCAAGGCGATATCGCCTCTCGTGTGTCGAGCCCATTACTTTTATTTGCTGTCTGCTTTGGAAGTGTCTCTGCTACCATACCACCATACTCTTTACTCAAACAATAGCACAAGTCTAAATAGTCCAAAATTGATGCCAAAGCCTTTTCAAACAAGTCGTCACCATCTTGTTCCGCTCCTTTGCATCATCCCGCCCACCAAACCAATAGAGCGCTGTGATTGACCCACCAAACCCATAGAAGGCTGTGGTTGGCCATGCACCAGGCTGGCTGGGGCTGTGGAGGTTCCAATGGCGCATGGCTAGACCGACATGCAGAGCAAAATCATTTTGCTTTGGCAACTGAAGGTCTAGAGTTCTAGATTAGTATCCTCATTTATCAACTACTTACACACAGATCTGTGTATTTCGTGCATAAAAACAATTTACGCACTGTGTGGTATTTACCATTTTGAACTTAAACTAGAAATTTTCCTAATTATAAGGAAATATCTGGCCACCAAAACGAAAACCCTCAACACCTTGGTTCTGCCTAGAAATCCTGTCCATAAAAGTTATGAACACCCTGCAGTTCCCTTTTTTAAATACACTGCTCACAAAAATGAAAGGAACACTTTAAAGAAACACATTAGATACATCAGATCTCAATATGAAGTTGGATATCTGTACAAATAACGACAGGGCAATGTCTTAGGAACAAAAGGATGCCAAGTCTTTTAATGGAAATAAAGGTTTTCAGCCTACAGAGGGCTCAATTGTGTAGACACCCTAAAATCAGAGTGAAATGAAGATGTGGCAGGCTAGTCCATTATTTCAAAAACTTAATTTCTGCAACTCAAAATGCTTTTCAGTATCTTGTGTGGCCCCCACGAGCTTGTGTGCATGCTTGACAACATCGGGGCATGCTCCTAATGAGACAACAGATGGTGTCTTGTGGCATTTCCTCCCAGATCTGTGTGAGGGCATCCCTGAGCTCTTGTACAGTCTGAGGAGCAACCTGGCGCCACCTAATGGACCGAAACATAATGTCCCACAGATGTTCTATTGGGTTTAAGTCAGGGGATTGTGAAGGCCATTCAATTGTGTCAATTCCTTCATCCTCCAGGTACTGCCTGCATACTCTTGCCACATGAGGCCGGTCATTGTCGTGCATTAGGAGAAAACCAGGACCTACTGCATCAGCGTAGGGTCTGACAAAGGGTTCAAGGATTTCATCTGGATACCTTATGGCAGTCAGAGCACCATTTCCTAGGCAGTAGAGGTCTGTGCGTCCCTCCATGGATATGCCTCCCCAGACCATCACTGACCCACCACCAAACCTGTCATGTTGAACGACGTTGCAGGCAGCATAACGTTCTCCTTGTCTTCTCCAGACTCTTTCACGTCTATCACAGGTGCTCAGGGTGAACCTGCTCTCGTCTGTAAAAAGTACAGGGCGCCAGTGGCGGACTTGCCAATTCTGGTGTTCTTGAGCAAATGCCAGTCGAGCTCTACGGTGCTGGGCAGTGAGCACAGGGCCCACTACAGGACCCATGGATATGCCTCCCCAGACCATCACTGACCCACCACCAAACCTGTCATGTTGAACGACGTTGCAGGCAGCATAACGTTCTCCTTGTCTTCTCCAGACTCTTTCACGTCTATCACAGGTGCTCAGGGTGAACCTGCTCTCGTCTGTAAAAAGTACAGGGCGCCAGTGGCGGACTTGCCAATTCTGGTGTTCTTGAGCAAATGCCAGTGGAGCTCTACGGTGCTGGGCAGTGAGCACAGGGCCCACTACAGGACGTCGGGCCCTCAGGCCATCTTCATGAAGTCTGTTCCTGATTGTTTGGGTAGAGACATTCACACCAGTGGCCCTCTGGAGGTCATTCTGTAGGGCACGAGCAGTGCTCAGCCTGTTCCGCCTTGCACAAAGGAGCAGGTATCGGTCCTGCTGATGGGTTGTGGACCTTCTACGGCCCTGTCCAGCTCTCCGAGAATAACCGCCAGTCTCCTGAAATCTCCTCCATGTTCTGGAGATTGTGCTGGGAGACACATTAAACCTTCTTGCTGCAGCACGTGTGGATGTGCCATCCTGGAGAAGTTGGACAACCTGTGCAACTTCTGTAGGGTTAAGGAATCGCCTCATGCTGCCAGTAGAGATAATTACTCAAGCCAAAACTAGCACGAGTGGAAAACCAGCCAACAAAGATCAAGAGGGAGAAACTTGAAATGACCTCCACATGTTAAACCAGTCCTGTTTTGAGGGTTTTGTAATTGTTGCCACTTTAGTGCACCTGTCGTTAAGTCCATGAACACCAATACAGCTGAAAGTGATTAACAATGCCCTCAGCTGCTTAATCAACCAGAAAATTATCAGACAGGTTTAATTGATTTCATGCCAGGCCCAATAAAAAAAGTGTTCCTTTAATTTTTGTGAGCAGTACCACCACCCCTGTCTGCCAATCCAGTAGAACTGCCCCTGATGTCCACGCAGAATTGCAGAATCACATAAACCAACACAGCCCCACAACATCCAGAGCCATAATGGCGCAAAATGCAGCAGCACGCCTATTGACGGGTTTGAGAAAGAGGGATCACATCACCCCAATTTTGGCTTCCCTGCACTGGCTGCCTGTTGATTTTAGGGTTCAATTTAAGGTGCTTTTATTGGCTTTTAAAGCTCTCCATGGCCTTGCCCCGCAGTATCTCTCTGAGCTTTTAGTTGTTCACTCCCCGTCTCGGTCCCTGAGGTCGGCTGACCAGCTTCTCCTGGAGGTGCCGAGAACAAAGCGGAGGCTCAGGGGTGAGAGCTTTCTCAGTAGCAGCCCCAAGGTTGTGGAATACACTGCCAATTAAGATTAGGATGGCTCCCTCATTCTCTGCTTTTAAAGCGCTATTAAAGACTCATCTGTTTTCAGTCGCTTTTAATTCAGTTTGAATTACTTGTTTTTATGTTTTGTTTTTATTTCTTTTATTATGAGGCTTTTATCATAACTTATTTTCAGCATTATAGCAAATTGCTGCTGTTTTTATTGTTTTTAATTTGGTTTGTTAAGCACTTTGGTCAGCTTTATGCTGTTTGTAAAGCGCTTTATAAATAAAGTTGACTTGACTTGACTTAAGGAACTCCAGGCAGATCTCATCCACCCCTGGGGCCCTGCCATTGAGGAGCTTTTTGACCACCTGAGTGACCTCAGTAAAGAGATTGGAGAGCCTGCCCAAAAGTCCCCAGACTCCACTTCCTCATTGGAAGACGTGCCGGTGGGATTGAGGAGGTCTTCGAAGTACTCCCCCCACTGATCCACAATGTCCTGAGTCAAAGTCAGCAGTACATCGTCCCCGCTATAAACAGTGTTGATAGCGCACTGCTTTCCCCCCCTGAGACACCGGATGGTGGAACAGAATCTACTCAAAACCGTAAAGAAGTCTTGCTCCATGGCCTCACCAACCTATTCCCACACCCTTTGCCTCCATGACCACCAGAGCTGCATTCCGCTTGGACTGCCCGTACCTATCAGCTGTCTCTGGAGTCCCACAGGCCAAAAAGACCTGATGGAACTTTGTCTTCAGCTTGACAGCATCTCTAATCGCTGGTGTCCACCAACTAGTTTGAGGATTGCCACCACGACAGGCACTGACGACCCTCAGCCACAGCTCAGGTCGTCTGCCTCAACAGAGGCACGGAACATGGCCCACTCGGACTCAATTTCCCCTGCCTCTCCCGAGACTGTGGTGCAAAAGTTCATTTATTTCAGCAATTTAAAAGATGAAACTAATATATGAGATACACTCATTATATGCAAAGCAAGATATTTCAAGCCTTTATTTATTGTAGTTGTGATGATTATGGCTTACAGCTCATGAAAATCCCAAATTCTAAATCTCAGACAATTAGAATATTGTAAAAAGGTTCAATATTCTAGGTTCAAAGTGTCACACTCTAATCAGCTAATTAATCCAATACACCTGCAGTCTAAGTTGAATTACTGATATAAATGGACTTTTGCACCATATTCTAATTATTTGAGTTTCACATGTAAAACATTGCAAAATATTCTGCTTTCATCAACCCTACTCCCGAAATACTGTAAACGCCATCCGAAGGAAAGTTCGCAAACAGTAATCACACATTTCCTTTAATGACTCATTTTAAGAAATCCCTTTCTTACCAGTCACAGCTGTAAGTTGCATTTCACTGATTCGGACACTTTCATAAATATAGAGCAGAGTGAATGTGTATTCAGTTCCAGCAGTCAGAGATGAGACTGTGTAAGTTACTGGTCCATCTCCAGTTGATGCACTGATGTTGGTCTCTGTTCCATTAAACTGGAGAACAAAACTGACATTGTTGTTAATTTTGTTCCACTGCAGAGTGATGCTGGTCTCATTCTGGGCTGATACCATGAAGACTTGCTCTGAGGACATGGAGAAAACATCTTACATAGAAATACAGTACAAAAACAGTCCCAAATATATAATTAGTATGCTCAAAGCTAGTTTGAAAAAACTGTTTGTTATTTTTTTAAATTGAACATCAGAATATTGGGGGGAAAGACAATACCTGCACAATATGCAAGATAGCATGTGGAAGGCTGAGTGAGTTTGTAGACATAGTAGCCATAGCAGAGTTTAACCTGGATGGTGTTTGTGGGAAACAAGCAGCAGGAGCCGCTCCAGGCATTACACACAGTACGCTCTACAATGAGATTGGTCTGAGTTGGATGAGGTTGTGTTATCCACAAAGGAGCATGGGTACCACACCTCCGTTCTGCAACACACTTCTCAGGAATCTGAGCACTGGCTTGCCCCAGAAACAAGCGGTACCAGCCATTCCAGTTAATATTCCGATCACAGTGCAAGACGCTGTAGTCTGTGTT
Organism: Aphyosemion australe; assembly: GCA_006937985.1. NCBI lineage: Eukaryota > Metazoa > Chordata > Actinopteri > Cyprinodontiformes > Nothobranchiidae > Aphyosemion > Aphyosemion australe. The sequence goes on from SSNS01000219.1 coordinate 608,212, forward strand.
GTTTGTTGAACGCCAGGTGTCGTTAATCTCAGTGTAGTGGTCACATGGGTCAATACATAGGCCCGTTGAGCCATTATTGACACAGTCCATGTCAGGAGTACAGACTATGTCTGCACAGCTGGGCGGGGTTTTTTCTTCATTTGAGAAATATAAAATAATCAGAGGTGACATAATTAGAACACTTGAGAAAACTTTAGACAACAAACTATGCAGTAAACTCATGTTAAACCAAAACACTGACAGCAATGAACCATGATTTATGTTGCATCCCAGAAAGGAGATAAAATACTTTAGGAATTCCAAAAATATAGGTATTATATCTAAAATTAAACTTTCTATGCTTCTTTGAAAGTATGTCTAAATGAGAAAGTTCAGTGCATAAAGTGCTAAAATCGGTACGTAGCGATCTGCAACTATAGGCATACATACTAAATTTGGTAAGTATCTTACCAGTTGTAGTTGTAAGTTGTACTCCAGAGCTTCTGACGTTCTCAAACACAGAGAACAGAGTGAATGTGTAATTAGTTCCAGCAGCTAGAGGTAAGACTGTGTAATTCACTGGTCCGTCTCCAGTTGGTGCAGGAATGGTTACCTCTGCACCATTAAACTGGAGAACAAAACTGACATTGTTGTTGACTTTATTCCACTGCAGAGTGATGCTGGTCTGATTTTGTCCCGTTACTGCAAAGATTTCTACATCTGGAGGAACTAAGACAAAGAAAGAAAACATCAAATATTGGTAAACTGTAGCCTTCATCTTTGTTTTTTTCTTAAGAGTAAATAGACCAAACATTGTTTGACTGAAACCTGGAAAACCAAACTGACTGTTGCGTTTGAATAAACCGAGTTGGTTTGTGAGGTTGGACGATGATGTCAAGTGTGAGTGGTTATTCTACCAAATTATTCAGAATTGATGTTACAATGGAAGAAGTACAGAATAGGGATGTGAATCCTCATCCCTGAGGCCGATTCGATACACTACTAGCGATACGATACATTAACGATACAGTGAAACCCTCTGCCGATATGATTCATCCCTGCTGGCGATTTATTAAAGATTTGAAAACAATTTTCAATTCAATTCTATTCATGATGCAATTTGAAACAATTCAACACATTACAAAGAATTTACAAGCCCACCATTTTTTCCCTCCTCTCTGTGAAGGATGTATTTGATCCTCTATGGTTTGGGATTAATCAATAAATTCAACATGAAAAGGAAATGCACTTCATCAGTGATAGCTGGTGTAGCCTAATGTTGCTGTTCCTTTAAGAGAGAAGTGAAAGTGAACGCTGGAGACGTGTGTTTATCTCAGCTGTTTGACTTCTCTGATAAACTACTGTTAAACCGGATCCACACTGGAGGCATCAGCGGCGTGGAACGGCAACGGAACGTCGCTGCTTCAAACAGAGTCCATTATAGCCTAAGGGTTGATCCAAACAGGAACATTTCAGGCATCCCAGAAGTAGCGTGCCGCGCCACTAAAGATGGGATCGGGTTCTTTTTTTGCCGCAAGTCGCTTCTGGGACATGTCAATGTCCGCAGTTAACATAGGGCTAGACAGGAAATCACACACGGTTTCAGTGTAAAACTGTCCGGTTATTTTCAAAATTAAAGACTATTGCAGTGATGCTATTTCCTATCTATATAGATTACATCAATACATGTGACCTAACAGCTTATTACCTTTACCTTTTGAGAAGTGCAACAATGTGTTTTTCATGGCTTTAATCCTGGCAGTGGAGAGGAAGAACGTTATATATGACATCAAACAGTGATATTAAACGTGATCTTCCTTGTCGTCTTCTTGGTTTTATGGTGGATGGCATAAAAAAAAACATGACCTTTGAAGTCTCGAGGGATTTTGTGATCTCGCGAGTCCAGCGACGAGGATGGTGGAGATGCCGCTCCGCGGCTGAGACTCCCCTGGTGTAGATTCATGCGCCGCGAAGCACGCAAGTAAACCGTCTCAGTGTTGACCCGGCGTTAAGGGCAAACTGTCATTCTGTCTGGTGTTTTTAGTTCTGCACAAATGTTACTATAATAAGGAAGTAACTTAAATTACTTTGCTCAAAGCTTCAGATTAATTAAAATGCTCGATAGAATATGTTGCTGCAGAGACCAGAGATGTATTACGGACTCTATGTGTGCAGTCTGCAGTTTGTGGTTTTCAGGAAGTTTAATATGTCCAACGATGGTTGGATTTTCTAACTGCAGCTGCGCACCACTTGGCTTCTACTAAAAGATACTGATGGTGCGCTCAATGTGCCTTGGAAAAACAAGAACATAGCAGGAAAACTATAAAATAATCGACGTAACCATGGTTTTTACCGATGAGAGACACACATGGAAAGATTCACTGCGATATAGCCGCCAGTTGTATCCGATGCACACTGAAGCTACCGGTGCTGTCACATCGCTAACGTCACGAACGAACCACCGATTAAGATCGGTGAATATCTCCATTCCTATTACAGAAATGGCTTAGATTCAATCAGAGTAGCAGGGATGCAGCATATTTTCTTTCAGCACCTTTGAATCTGTATACTTTGGAAACTGGAAACCCCCATTTCTTTATCTCAGACCAGGAAATGTCTCAAAAATGAAACGAATAAATTATAAAAACTTTCTGCTTTTATCACCCTACTCCCAAAATACTTTAAATGCCACCAGAAGGAAATGTATTTTTACAAACAGTAGTCACACATTTCCTTTAACGACTCATTTTTTAAAAATCCCTTTCTTACCAGTCACAGCTGTAAGTTGCATTTCACTGATTCTGACGCCTTCATAAATATAGAACAGAGTGAATGTGTATTCAGTTCCAGCAGTCAGAGATGAGACTGTGTAAGTTACTGGTCCATCTCCAGTTGGTGCACTGATGCTGGTCTCTGTTCCATTAAACTGGAGAACAAAACTGACACTGTTGTTGACTTTATTCCACTGCAGAGTGATGCTGGTCTCATTCTGGGCTGATGCCATGAAGACTTGCTCTGAGGACACGGAGAAAAAAGCTTACATAGAAATACAGTATACTTTGTGTGCCTGAAGCTGGTTTGACCAAGAAAAGGTAAAAGTTTGTTATTTTTAATAAATGGACATCAGAATATTGGAAAAAGAGAACAATACCTGCACAATATGCAAGATTACACCCAGATGGTTGAGTGAGTTTGTAGACATAGTAGCCATAGCAGAGTTTAACCTGGATGGTGTTTGTGGGAAAGTAACAGCAGGATCCGCTCCAGGCATTACACACAGTACGGTCTACAATGAGATTGCTCTGAGTTGGATGAGGTTGTGTTATCCACAAAGGAGCATCTGTTCCACACCTGTGTTCTGCAACACACTTCTCAGGGATCTGAGCACTGGCCTGTCCCAGAAACAAGCGGTACCAGCCATTCCAGTTAATATACCGATCACAGTGTGAGATGCTGGTGTCTGTGTTGCTTGTTGAACGCCAGGTGTCGTTAATCTCAGTGTAGTGGTCACATGGGTCAATACATAAGGTCGTTGAGCCATTATTGACTAAGTCCATGTCAAGAGGACAGTCTGCAAAAAGGAGAATAAAACTTCAGGAATTCCAAAAAAATTAGGCATTATATCAATTCTTGAATTGGTGAGTTAGGAGCATCTTGCAATCCTTGGAGAAACTATCTAAATAAATCCATATCTTACATGGTCTCAGCTTTGAACGGTGTAAAAAAGTCTAATAGTGGAACACAAAAGAGCATTGTGTACACCAGGTTGAGAGCCTAATTGCACATGGATTCAGAGACAACTGGGAATGGGTTAAGTGTTGTATTTGAATTTTATAGACTATTGGGAAAGAGGAAGAAACACATTTGTCATATTTATTCATATAGAAAATTAACTAGTATCTTCTAGCTTATGGCTTATTTGTTAATAAAAATGCCTCAAAGACCAAATGGTTTGGATAACAAGGTTTGCTGTACATTCAAGTGGATGCAGGTGTTTGGGATGAGAGAGTAGGATGATTATCCCTACTGAATGTGGAAAATCAGAGGAAAATGATCACAGCTGTGATTTCATGGCCCTTTGAATTTGGCTCATGTACTTGAATTAGAACTGGCTTTGTTCTTTTTTTCTGTATGATTAAACTATTGATCTATTGATTGATAAATATGTTCATATCAAAATATCATCCATGTCCGATCTGTCTATAACAGTAAAGGGAATTTCACTTAAAAGCACTCAATACAATCATATAAGTGAAGTTAAATATCTCACCAGTAGTTGCAGTGACGCTGACTCCAGAGCTCCTTAAATAACCAATCACAGAGAACAGAGTGAATGTGTATGTAGTTCCAGGAGTCAGAAATGAAACTGTGTAAGTTACTGGTCCATATCCAGTGTATGCAAAGAAGGTTTTCTCTGCACCATTATACTGGAGAACATAACTGACAACATTGCTGACTTGATTCCACAGCAGAATGATGCTGGTCTGACGTACTGATGCTATGAACTCATCTGCATTCATAGGAGCTGACACAAAAAAGAAAACATTAAGTTGACTTCAACAAAGCTTCATCAGTGCTCCTTGTACTGTTTTACCATTAGACATATCCCATGTTGACAGTGATAATGTGATTGGAAAGGGGTTATCAGAAGGATAAGTTCTGGTTAAAGTGAGACTGATGAGAAACAGTGGGTTTAAAATGCAGGCAGGTCCATAAATATTGGGACGTTGACACAGTTCTAACATTTTTGGCTCTATACACCACCACAGTGGATTTGAAATAAAACAAACACAATGTGCTATGACTGCATACTGTCAGCTTTAATTTGAGGGTATTTACATCCAAATCAGGTGAACGGTGTAGGAATTACAACAGTTTGCATATTTGCCTCCTACTTAAGGGAATCTGGTAAGACAAATATTTATAGTCCTACACGTCTTTTCATACAAAACCTAAAAAAAAACGCTTCAAAATGTGTCTTTAAAATTCATGGACATTTTATGTGAAATCTATGGCACATATCAAACGGGATTAGAAAATAGCCCCATTGACTTAATTCATTTTTTCTTATTTCCGGGCACACATGGTCCGGAAGTAGATGGGCGTGACTCTGGGTCCCTATAGTTGTGAAAGAAGGGAGGGGGTGGTGCATGCGAAATGCCTGTGACAATTATTACATTAACATGATGGAACCTGTAAATATTGATGAGGACTAATTTGCAAAAGAGGAGAAAACAAAAATAAACAGCGCTACAGAAAGGTGAGGACATGAAGGAAAGCAGCACAGGCAGCCAGTATTGGGCACATTTGAACTACAATGATAATGCAAAGGCAGAGTTTGAATGTGCAAAGGGAAAATAGCGTATCCAACAGGTTCTAATAGTTCAAAGTTGATCAATATTTTACTTAGAGAGTTTGTTTTTGTCATTTAAAATGTGTTTTTGTAGCACTCTGCTTCATGTTGAATAAAATAAGTTATTTCAATAATAAATATTTGATTATTATGTATATTTGTAGATTAGTAATTCAGTTTACACACAGTTCTGCATAATTTCTTGTGATGAAATTCATTTAAGAAACAAAAAATGTGAGGAGCCGTTTGAGACCTGAAAGAGCCGGTTCATTTTAGTAACCTGATCCGTAAGAACCGGTTTTCCTAAAAGAGCCGGATTCCCATCAGATAGCCACACTTCAGCTGCTGGCTTTCTTTATGCCCATCTTATATTCTTCCATTTAACCTTCTGAAATAACTTTTTGATGTTAAAGCCCCATCTGTTATGAACCTCGTGAATTTGTCCTTGACGACATGAGTGCTCCCTAGTTTTTTTCCCAAGCGTGCTGTAAATCTGATTTGGATCCATCTGACCTGGGAACCTACAGAGCTGATTAGGAACTGCCTATCATGTCCAAATTTTTGACAACTAACACTTTATCTTTATGGTGTGCATGTGCTGGACAAAGTCCATTTGGAGTTTTGAAAATATAACAACTGAAACAGATTTGGCTAGAGTGATAACTTGATGGCAGCCGTTGAGGGTAAATTTTACGGTTCTGGTTTTGTTAGATCTTTCCTCTGCTTTTAAAACCATTGAAAATCATATGCTCAAAGAGCTTTGGGCGGCTCGTACCATGTTAGACTGGTTCTCACCCTACATTAAGGAGCTTCAGTGTCCTGGTTAACTAGCTTTTCCATAAATTGGGGCTAATAACTTGTGGGGTCCTGCAAGGGTCTGTTTTAGATCCCACTTTGTTTTCACTGTACATGCTAACGCTGGGGTAAATTATTTGCTAATTTAGTGGTGTCTCTTATCATCTGTATGCAAACCATATCCAGCTGTATTGTTCTGTCACAAAGAAGGAGCTGCATTGGCTATCAGCTTTGTTTCATTTCCTGGCCACCGTTAAACAATGGCTGAATGCTAATCTCTTCTGCAGTTGAAATGAGGAAGACAGAGACAGTAATCATGGCCCCAAAACATAAGACTCAAACCATGAGAGACCACTTGGGTTGCTTGACATGGCAGTGAAATTCAGTATGTGCTACTTGAGTGTATTTGACCCATAGAGACCCCTGAACTGGCCATGTTAACCTGCTAATTAAGAATAACTTTTTCCAGCCAAAGAATATTGCTAAGTTGCTCCCCTTACTCTCCAGATCTGACCTTGAAATGTTAATCGATGTGTTTATTGCTTCACATTTGGACTATTGTTATAGTCTCTTTACATGTGTGATTAAGAAAGACATTGCAAGCCTCTAGATAGTGCAAAACACTGCTGCTCGGCTGATTTCTTGGACTAATAGGAGATTCCACATCTTCCTGGTGCTTGCAGCTCTGCATTGGTTACTCATGCAGTTCAGCGTGCACAGATTCTGGTCCTCACTTAAGCCCTCTTTCCTTGTTGAACACACCTCAGTTCAGCTAAACTTGACTCAGCTCAGTGAGTGTGGGTTGCTTTTCCCATTCAAACTAAGACATGGCTCTAGAACATTACAGCTGTTGAATCCAAATGGTCAGTGTGCAATTATAAGTCTAGTTTTATGGAAGTAAATTATGAGAAGTTTGATTTTTGTATTACATTAGTTTCAAATGGGTGTAGGTGTAGATGGTAGTTCCTTTACAGAAGATGAAAATTATTGTATTGAAAGAATTATGTATATTTTAGTCCAATATACCTATTTTTTATTTGCTTTACTAAAATTGCTTACTATTTAAAGGTTGAATATGGAACACGGACACCATAGCGACACCCAGTGGGCAGAGGTTGCAGCAACAACAACAAATTTTTACAAATTTAAAGGAACTAGAGGCAGGATCTTTAAAAAATCTGTAAAAAATTAAACATGTATGTTCATTTTTTCAAAGCTAATGGGTGATGAAGCGTTATAAACCAAAAAGAATGAGGCCACCCATGTATCGTTCCATTTTCTTGAACAGGCTGTTTGCTGCAAAACGCGCTGCAGTTCGGTCACGAATTTCCCGAGCTGCCCTACGGATGTGGCGTCAATTGACACTGCTTGCGCGTTCACGACAGCTTCAAAACAGAAAGAAAATGTGTTCGACACTGCAGATCGGTAGGTGGCGCTATTGCACCGTAAGTTGCTTGCCAACCGCCAAACTCCAAAAGAAGAACTGTGGGAATGGATTCTACTGCAACCAGCAAACGACCAAGCGTGGCACAAAGGAAGTTTGTTCAGCGGCATCTCGTGAGTCAAAAACCAAATATGGTAAAAGACAGGCAGGGACCTGAATCTATATCGGATACGTGATTGACGAATGGAGGCTGCTTCAACTATATCTGGGACTCAAAAAGAATGCTGCCATGGCTCATTTCCTAGTGAGCAGGTAAGAAACATTATAGGTTGTGTTTAGAGATGATGACAATGATCTGACCTCACCGATGACTCAGAGAGAGCTAGCGTGCAGTAGCATTAGCTGTGATCATGCTACAGTAGTAGCATTAGCTGTGATCAGGGCTGCAGCGTGGATTGCTTCGCCGCAATATTGTCCGTGAGAGCGGCGGGGAGTTGCCTTTTCAGCGTGAGATATTGGAGGTGTGGCGTGAGAGCGTGTGAAGAGGGTCAGGTAATGGTATTTTTGTGTTTGTGTAACATAGCCGTCTGTGCACGCTCCCGTGCTGGGCTGCCACCCATGTATCGTTCCATTTTCTTGAACAGGCTGTTTGCTGCAAAACGCGCTGCAGTTCGGTCACGAATTTCCCGAGCTGCCCTACGGATGTGGCGTCAATTGACACTGCTTGCGCGTTCACGACAGCTTCAAAACAGAAAGAAAATGTGTTCGACACTGCAGATCGGTAGGTGGCGCTATTGCACCTTAAGTTGCTTGCCAACCGCCAAACTCCAAAAGAAGAACTGTGGGAATGGATTCTACTGCAACCAGCAAACGACCAAGCGTGGCACAAAGGAAGTTTATTCAGCGGCATCTCGTGAGTCAAAAACCAAATATGGTAAAAGACAGGCAGGGACCCGAATCTATATCGGATACGTGATTGACGAATGGAGGCTGCTTCAACTATATCTGGGACTCAAAAAGGATGCTGCCATGGCTCATTTCCTAGTGAGCAGGTAAGAAACATTATAGGTTGTGTTTAGAGATGATGACAATGATCTGACCTCACCGATGACTCAGAGAGAGCTAGCGTGCAGTAGCATTAGCTGTGATCATGCTACAGTAGTAGCATTAGCTGTGATCAGGGCTGCAGCGTGGATTGCTTCGCCGCAATATTGTCCGTGAGAGCGGCGGGGAGTTGCCTTTTCAGCGTGAGATATTGGAGGTGTGGCGTGAGAGCGTGTGAAGAGGGTCAGGTAATGGTATTTTTGTGTTTGTGTAACATAGCCGTCTGTGCACGCTCCCGTGCTGGGCTGCGGTTACTCGCAGAGCCGGGCGCGTCGCTCGTGAGCATCGTTTCTTTTTTCCTGCCTCTAGTTCCTTTAAAGGAATTAAATTACATTGTGTGCAGATATATTGATGGTTTACAGTGCATTATAATAATAATAATAATATCATTTCTTTTTTCCTGCCTCTAGTTCCTTTAATTTTGCTTACCTGTGGGTGCTGTAATTTGTTCTCCAGAGTTTCTGACGTTCTCAAACACAGAGAACAGAGTGAATGTGTAATTAGTTCCAGCAGACAGAGATGAGACTGTGTAAGTTACTGGTCCATCTCCAGTTGGTGCACTGATGTTGGTCTCTGTTCCATTAAACTGGAGAACAAAACTGACACTGTTGTTGACTTGACTCCACTGCAGAGTGATGCTGGTATCATTTTGTTCTGATGGATGAAAATCTGCATCAAGGGAAGGGAGAAAAGTAAAATATGACAAATGAAACAATGTTGTGAATACTAGCTCAAACACTCAAAGACTTCTTCAATACTGGCTAAATTAATCTGATCTCCATCAAATGTAGGATTTAGTGAGAGCTGGAGGAGATGATACAACTTTCAACTAAACTGAGAGTTCAGATTTTCTTCATGTGTGGGAGAAACTATAATCAACACAGTAAGAAAGTTATTGTCTCCACTATGATTAAAAAATCTCATCTAATACTTAATTCGACAGAAAGGAAATATCAAAGCATGAAACATCAATTTTTATAAATTTCATTAAACTTCAAATTAGAATTGATGTGTTGGGTTCCTGTTTTAATATCTCAGTTAATATTCAAATAATTCTTATAAACTTGTATTACTATTTTTAATCACACAGTTGTAAAATCTGTAAATAGTAGCATTACTCAGATCATCCTCTTACGTTAATCCCAGCAGCAACACAAACATGATTTTCTCACTTTTATAAAAGAGCATCTCTTAAATATGTGAGAGGGGAAAAAAAGTTACCATTTCTGTAACAGATGAACGGTAAGCTATATGTACACTCTTCATCAGACCATTTTCCTGAGTCAGAATAAGATGCAGCGATACACTTTGGACCGTAGTAACTGTTGACATAGCTATACGGCTCATTGTCCGCCCAGTATCGAAACGGAGAGCTGCTGCCATCAGACCATGACTTTTCCCGATACAGACCAATCCATGCATATGAGAGACCTGGTAGATTACTGATTACATCATTTTCTGTCCGATTTCGAACACTGTAGAAAAGACAGAAGCATATTAGCATCACATGAGAGGAACAGGCCAATAGTGTGGCTTTTATCATTATTTAGGAAAATAAAAAGATGTCAGATGTGGTTTAGAACATATGTATTGCTAGTATATTTTAAAAGCAATTGCGCTCAATTAAAAGTGTTAAAAAGTGACATTGTATTTTCATCTCTAACTATAAGGTTTTGTATTATAGATGTATTATTTTTGATGGAAACCAAACAGATAAATCATTAATTAACTGAATAAAATTATTATTTGGAAAGCAGACTTCCCTTTCAACTAACCACACCCATACCTGTCAGACCTGTAGAATTAGGAATAATTTCAATAATCTGCCTGAATACATGAAAGAGGATAAAAGATCTCAACAAGCAACACATCATACGCTGTTCTAAAGAAATTCAAGAACAACAAAATCCAAAGGACAATCTAAAGTACTGCAGACCTCCGTTGGTTAAAGTCAAAAGTCATGATTCAACAATAAAAAGTTGATGTAAAAAGGCATCATGGTAGAGTTCCAAGACCACTCACAAAAACCCTCCTGATTTCACTTTTAGGAAAACATTCTGTGAAGGACAAGACAAAAGCTGAGGCGAGTGTGTTTTCACATCTCGAGTTAGGACCGTGTTTGACCTTTGACCTTAAAAAGGCCGTTCATGCAATGTGTCTAAATTTTAAAAAAATTCCACAAAGAAGAGTGGGTCAAACTGCTTCCATGATGTTGAGAGAATAATTACCAGATTTCACAAATAATAAAAGATAAATACTTTTGTCCAAATGAAGTCTGCTTGATTTGGACAATTTGTTCCATTAATAAATTAACTAAAATTTTGAAAACTGCTTTTTCTATTTACACAGGTTATCTTTGCCAAATGTTGGAATTTTTTACTGATCTGAAACATTAAACTGTGACAAGAACATGAAATCTGAAAGAGGCAAATGCTTTATTCACAGAGCTGTATTCATACCTGGCCAGGTCAACATAATTCTCCCTGCAGAATGTTTGGGCATCTGTCCAATTCATAGATTCAGTTCTTAAAACATAGGATGGTGATCCATTTATTGTTCCTGTACGTAAATAAAAATATGAATTAGCAACAGGATAAACTATTTTTAAATCAAATCACTTCATTGTCATGAATCAGTCACATGAAAAACAAATTATTCCTCACATAGAATGTGAATTTAAAATGATGAAAATTGTATTACTAGATATTTACAAATTAGACATTTCAGGAAATCGCATGAAAATTATAAATTGAATAAATAATGAATTATTTTCCTCTGTTTCATTTTCACCTGTATGAAAACTTACCATTATAGCACACAAAAGGTAGATGGAATCCGCAACCCTGGTTATTCCATGATCCATATGTGTAATGGTTATACATGAAGACACAGTTCTGTGTGACTGAGTAACCGACTAGGTAATAAGGATACCAGTTCCTATATGTGGTCTGTCCTTCACCATAGAAGCTGCTGTCACTTAGAGACCATCTCCATCCTTTTACAGCATCATCATACAGACCTATCCAAGCCTTGCCTGTTAGAAAAAAGCACTGTTGTTAATTTAAGAAGCTGCAGTGAAACATGTTAATATTAATGAACTCACCTGTATAACTTGAGGTGGTGCTGACAACAGCAGCAACATCATCTGTGTTTGTTATCGTGGCCAGGTCAGTGTAGTTACTTCTGCAGATAGTCTGAGCCTCTGACCAGGTTCCAGACACGTTCACAAAGTAGTACTGATGATTTTGGGCAAAGGCAGTGTTCAACAGAGCTGCAGAAACAAAGCCGTTGAGCTTTCGTAAAAATAATAAAAAGTAATACATATTCAGATAATTTGCTTGATATTCAAGCTGCTGTCAGTGAATCACAGTCAGTTATTCTGATGCTCCCTTTGACTTTGCAGAACCTCAAAAAGATATTCCTCTCATTTGTAGGTGATGTTTTATCAGTTATCGATAATTCCGACTCCACCTGAGTGATGAACTGTAAAACTGGCAAGACAAGGTCAATCAGGAGGAGAGATACAGCAGCAGCAAACCCTAACCCTTCACCGAAGTATCGACCAAATCAAAAACAGCTGGAAAAGTTTGAAAGCGGTGTATTACAAGGCAAAAACTCAAAATGGCAAAAAACGTGTGGACAAGATGGCGATCGTTTACATTTTTTTATCTCGGGAAAGACAACCCTGCGCATGCTCAACTTATTTAATCTGATTGATTGTTATAGCTCCTCTGGAGACCAGGGCCCTCATTCATCAAACGTTCGTAGAAATATTCTTATATTCCTTCCTATGAATGAAATTTAGAATGTTCGTATGAACGGCTAAAATATGAAACATGCGGTGGCCACTCATACACATGTTCCTCTGCAATTGTCTGTTGATAAATCCCACCTGTGTGTACCCAGGTGCTCGTGTCCATTCACAGTCATTTACATACAGAAACGCCTTCAATTAACCATCCCGTATTTAGTCAACTGATCTTGGAGAAGCACAGCCACATCCAGAAGATCCAATGGGGATTTATGTCTTAGCAGGCAAAAATCACTCAGGTGTCTGTGCAAGTTTGACAAATAGCAATCCCATCTGTGGGTTCTGGAGAACCCCAGAACGGCAGGTATGCTCTAGGGGTGGTGGAGGTGCTTCCGAACCCCCACCCTCTCTCGGCCGGCCAGACAGACGAAGATATTCCAGGGCTGAATTATGGTCCCTGTCCGTCCCTGTCCAACTACATAGTTCAGAGTCAAGAGCTATTTCCTAGTGTCTCAATGCGAAAACAAGGTAAAAGTGAATTAAACTCAACAAACGGGACTACAGAACATGTAGAGGGATTATTTTATTAATTCTTGCATAGGCTATTATTATCTCATTAATTCAGAAAAACAGAGCTTTTTTGATTTATTTTTTTGATTAAGTTATCTCGTTAATTCGGAAAAACTGCATTTTTAAACTTTTTTGTGGTGAATGCAATAGACTTCAGTAGCAGGCAGCTCGTTAATGGTATCCAATGCACCTGGGCCAGGTGTGTTCCTGCCTAATAAAGCATGCTCTGTTTGTTTGCTGCGGGTCTGTCCTGTGCAGTGGAGAGTCCTCGCTGGCTGTTCAGTGAAAATAAATCTATTTTGTTATATCCCCATTCCTCTCTTTGGTCTCCCTCTTTTGTTGCAACCTCCATCCTAGACACGGGTAGCAACAGGGTCTATTGATGATTTCTACTGATTTTTACTGAAATGAAGATAGAATGTTGTTTTGTTTGTTAATGAAGTCTAGTGACCAGCAGTTCCAAAAACTTGTGTAAAATTTGTATCCTTGAACCCCCACCACTGCTCAAGCCATTTATGCCCCCCCCCCTTAAGGAAACACAAGAGAACATAATCTGGAAAATAAAAGTAATTATTCCATTTTAACATCAAACAAGTCAGATATCTCACCAGTAGCTGCAATGATGCTGACTCCAGAGCTTCTGATGTTCTCAAACACAGAGAACAGAGTGAATGTGTATTCAGTTCCAGCAGTCAGAGAGTGGACTGTGTGAGTTACTGGTCCATCTCCAGTTTGTCCAGAATGGGTTAACTCTGCACCATTAAACTGGAGAATAAAACTGACAACATTGTTGACTTGATTCCACTGCAGAGTGATGCTGGTCTCGTCTTGTCCTGATGCTCTGAACCCATCTGCATTTAGAGGAGCTGAAACAAAATAAAAAGAAAATGATCTAAAAGGTAATTTGACTTCTTCAAAGTGTCATCAATTCTCTTGTAGAGTTTTACCAGTACCAATATTTATTATTGATAGTGATAAATGATAATGTAATTGTGTAGGAGTCTGAATGATCAGTTCAGGTATGAGTGATAAGAAATAGTGAGTTTAAAATAGGTGAGAGATGGGGCAGCTGTAGCTCAGGAGGTAGCGCAGGTTGCCTCATGATCATGGGTTAGGGTTCCAGCTCCCACCAGGGGTAATCTGCTGTTGTGTCCTTGGGCAAAACACTCCACCTGACTTGCCTGTGTTGGTGGTGGTCAGAGGGGCCCATGGCACAAAATGGCAGCCATGCCTCTGTCAGACTTGCATCTGTGGCTACACATTAGCTTACCATCACCAGCAGTGTGTGAGTGCATGAATAATGGAAAGTGTTTTGGGTGCCTTGAAAAGTGCTATATAAATCCAATCCATTATTATTAGATGAAATGTAAAGTAGACTAGATCTTTTTTGCATCAATAGAAATGGGAAATTATTTTTGGCTCATTGATACCCAAACAACACCAATCACACATTGGTATTCCCTAAACCCATAATGATCGTGGTTTAGAATAACATTAATTTAATCAAATTAAAGGTTCCGGGTGAACAATCTAATTTTAGGAGCTTTTTACCATATGATATTGTCATTTCCTCATGAGAAAAAACTTCAAACCCTTTTTGGCTGCATTCATGCATTTTTCTGTCTCAGCTGCAATTTGGTTTATGTCAAGATTTTTCCTGTAAACGGAAGAAAGTAGCCCACTAGTGTCACCAGGCATTTCTCCTCCCCCTGAAGCTGGTCTGGTCTCATTTCTGAAACCTGGATATTCTGACAAAATACTTCTGCATTGGGGACAAAACACCGCCGTAAAAACCATACGTCCTCTCTGCAAATATGCATGTAATGGCCAGCACAGGATATGTGTGTTAGGTGACAAGTGTTCCATAGCACATTTGGTGGTACAGTGGATAGAGTGCCAGATTGGCATGTAGTATTGTGAAGGTTTGCCTCCCGGTCGCAACAGTAGCTTTTTTCTTACTTTTTAGCTACACTTGCCAGCATTACCTTTTCACCCCTTTATATGTAAACTGTTTATAATATGACAGTTTGTTTTTTACTGTCTTTGTTTATTCAGCCAGTGAGTCCATGTGAGGTGAGCAGAGTAAATCAACTAAAATGCTGCTTGGAAATGACCAAATTTCAAGAACTTTAGAGACACAAAATATATAAATACAAATAAATGAAATCTGCTTCAGCAGGCTAAATAAATTAGTGCCAACACTGGGAGTGGAACCTGTGTCAGCACATGGCAAAATGAAAGGAAAGGCAGTTGCTTTTACTGCTGGATTACCAAAGCCAATACATCAGCAGGCTCGCCTAAGACACTATTGTAGGTGCATTTTGTGGGAGCGATGTGGGCGGAGCTTCACTGAAACAAACCGTTTCAGTTTGGGTATAAATTCAGGCTGACAAAAATAACTGGTATTTGAGATAAATGACATTTCAATAGTGCTAACAGTAATATTTTATCATATATTGTCCCTACCTTTGCTACAGTGACAAACAGGATTCCCACAACATTGAAGAGCTAAAGCATCTTACCAGTTGCAGCTGTAATTGGTACTCCAGAGTTTCTGACGTTCTCAAACACAGAGAACAGAGTGAATGTGTATTCAGTTCCAGCAGTCAGAGATGAGACTGTGTAAGTTACTGGTCCAGCTCCAGTTGGTGCACTGATGTTGGTCTCTGTTCCATTAAACTGGAGAACAAAACTGACACTGTTGTTGACTTGACTCCACTGCAGAGTGATGCTGGTCTCATTTTGTCCTGATGGATGGAAATCTGCATCAGGTAGAAGTGAGAAAAGTAGAAGCTCATGAAGCAATACTGTTTACACCAACCCTAACACGCAGACTACATTCAAAATAATTGTTTTCTACCACCTTAGGGAGTGCTTCCCACTATGACCTTTGTGCCTCCAGTTCATACTATGCACAGATGTTCCTTTATATATATATATATATATCTATATATAGATATATATATATAGATATCCTGAAATTGCTGCTATATGTGAGAAGCAAAAAGATACATTACCATTTCTGTAACAGATGAACGGCAAAGTACTTGTACAGTCTTCATCGGACCATTTTCCTGAGTCATCAAACGCTGCAGCTATGCACTTCGGATCATAGTAACTTGTAGGAGAACCAGTGGGAACATTGTTTGCCCAGTATCGAAACAACGAGGGATTGCCATCAGACCACACCTTTTCCTGATACAGACCAATCCACACATTTGTGAAACCAAAAATGAGATTACTGATCAAGTCATTTTCTGTCTGACTTCGAACACTGTAAAGAAAAACAAAGAGAGAAGCATATTAGCATCTCATGAAAGGATCAGAACATTAATGTCATGCTTATTTTCATTCTTCCATCCACTTCCTTCCGCTTAGTTGAGGTTGGGTCACAGAGGCAGCCTCGATGAATGACTCCGGCTCCGGAGCCATTTTCCCTGAGAGGGGTTGGACACTCCACCACACTGGAGTTGCCCCCACTCAGAGATGCCGAGCAGGGGTCGACATTGTTGCCCCCCCATCTTGGTGCCTACACGTTGGGGTTTACCCCAGTGAATGAGAGGGTAGTCTCCCTCTGCCTGTGTGTGGGGGTATGGCTCCTGACTTTTGTTTGTGCATATGCACCAAACTGCAGGTCAGACTACCCACTCTTTTCGGAGTCCTTGGAAGAAGTGATAGAGAGTGACTCCCTTGTTCTCCTGGGGGACTTCAACGTTCATGTGGGCAATGACAGTGAGACCTGGAGAGGTGTGTTTGGGAGGAATGGCCACCCCAATCTGAATCTGTGTGGTGTTTTGTTATTGGACTTCTGTGCTCATCATGGATTGTCCATAATGAACACCATGTTCAGGTATAAAGCTTGGTTTATGCTTGACACATGTACATTCCACGCGGTAATGAGACAGCGTTTATAGTTCCTTCCTACTTTCTGCGGCTTGTCTCCGCTGTGAGCCAATATTCTCCCAGAGTGTAGGGGTGGCATGAGGCTCTACGGCATGCATCCAACACTACACCATAGTAGAAGTAGAAATCACTGATGTTTTACAGTTTTTTTATTGCTTCCTCGTCTTTTCAGACTGTGACAGCAATTTCACTCCACGAATTATTAACAATATTTTGATCTTTATGGGCCGAATCAGGTAGTGGTCAGTTGACAGCTCTGCACCAAATTATATGTTCATATATAAATCTCTTTAGAGATACAATGCAAGTTTCTTGCATATTATTATATAAGTAACACAATATTTATTTTTCCTGGTAATTAGTTACTTCTATAATATTGTAACTAAGTTACTGAATTATTCTTTATAAAGTAATTAGCAACAATTGACCCTTTGCACATAACTATATTTTACGTTGGAGTACATGCCTTACTGTCCGCTATAGTGAATTGCTAGATACTAATAATATTCCAATGTAGGATTACGTGTGTGAAAATGAATTTATTTATTTAGCCTGATGGGCTTCACCATTAGGAGATATTTTGTCTCACCCTGGTGTGAAAGTAGCACTCGATGACACCACCAGTGACAAAAACTGGTAGGGACTTGGACTTCTTTATTTTTTTTTTTAATCAGCTCCAGTGTAAAGTTGAACTCTGTTTATGACATAATGTTATAAACCCAGCAGGGTGAATTCTGGCAAAGTCGGCAACTTGTTTACATCGGGGAATTACAGGCAGAATGTAAGCTAATGTTCGTAAGCTAGCTAATGAGTGCTCTCTATGAGCCCCACCTAGTTGTGCTAAAACTTCCCTCAAGTTAACTGGGCTTGAACTAGTAAAAAACAACCTCAGTCACCACTTTTGCCCTCCATTCAATACTCCTGTAATTTACTGTTGACATCCACTATGGTGGACTGATTAGGTGATGTAGGATCAAAGGGTCAATAACCAATTACTTTTTAAAGGAACTTTCCCAACACTGCTAGATAAGCATAAACCCTTATCTATCTCTTAGGATCCCCCCCCCCCCCCCCCCCCCCCCCCCAAGAGTCTTTCCTGGTTAAATAAAGGTTAAGTAAAAAAAATAAATCATGATTTGAAAACTGTATTTTCTATTTATATATCAGAGTTCTTACACTTTTTCCACTGACAAATTCAAGCACTTTTCAAGCATTTTCAAGGTAAATTTTCAAACTTTTCAAGCACCCCACGGCAAAGACAAAACACTACATTAGGACTCAAGAGGACAGTTTCACCTCACTATCATATGAATTTATTACTGTTATATAATAGAGATGATCTTATCCGATCACAGGATCAAAAATCAGGCCTGATCACGTGATTTTAAATTACTGGAATCAGGTGAAAAAAATTTGCTATAACCTTATAAAGCAACTAGCGTGACCTTAATTTATCCTCAGATAGAAATTTTCAAACGAAATGACAATGACTTAGTTTTAATTTTAACCTGTCTGCTTTTAGTTCTAGTCTGTTACCTTAAAACCAAACACCCTGCTCTCCCAGTTCACAGCAGCAACTCGGACAAAAACACACAGCCATCTGACACTCAAGATACACTAAAAGACAAAGAGAAACTGTCTACTGACAGCAAAAACACAGCCAAGATAGCCATATATTAATCACACTGTATGACTCTCTGGTTGCAAACGTTGGTTTTTGCAGTCTCCTAGAGCCACGGTATGAGCCATGTTGTGCAGGGAAGAGCAAGCCTCAACATGGCTGCAGTCATGGTAATGCTTATTGCAAAACACTGCCACATACTATTTAAACAATTTGAATTATGAGCAATGAGGCTATTATCAAACATATTCCTAATATTAACACATTTATTATCAATGTTCTTCCTGACAGAGTGATGTTTTTTAGCAGCTAATCTGAGGAAATTACATCAAAACAGGAAGTTGAGGCCTGTTAAAAGACAAATTTCTGTTACTGTTTGGTTTCAGACAAATAAAGTATTCTATTATATTCCAAGTTACAAATAAATAAATCTGAAAGGACAACTTGGATGTTTTCTACTTTCTTCTTATTAACTGAATGCATTGCTGAGGTGTTGGATTGGGACTTGGTATCAAAATCCTATGACATGGATCGGGGGCAAAAAAAATGTGATCAGAACATAATTATAAATATTATCTTGTAATATTCCACAAAGCAGGGACAAAGTAAATAAAAACATCACATTTTACATTTTGAAATGTGTCTAAGGTCAAGGTTTGCTCCTACTTTTGCAGCTCTTATAGAAGCTGTGTTTAAAATCCTGCTCCTGCTAAATTTCTGACTATTACCACCCATTACTGAAATATCTGATCACAACCCTCCCTCCATCTGCAGAACCATTAATTGATGAAAATAAATAATTATACTCGATGAACAAATAGGGATTGTATTTCTGCTAGTAAAAATAGCTGTTGATATATTTAGTTTGAATTGTGACTAGAAAGAATATGACCTGGACTAGGATTAATTATATTGTTTCTATGTAAAATAGGAATTACTAGCT
>SSNS01000219.1:627848-689974 GCA_006937985.1 Aphyosemion australe
TTTTTTTTTTGTTCCCTGCTCTACTCCAGTCTTGGTTTCATAACTAATTATCACAGAAGGACCCGCTGGATCCCAGACCCAAAGCAGCGCTCTCACACACGAGGCTACTAGCATAAAAGTCTCATCGGTAAAGTAGGTCTGCTTCATAGCGAAGCCAGCGTACACCGCCGGTCCAGCGGCTGGTCTCTATAGTAGGAGGAGCCTGCTGCTAACAGACCGGTGTGACAGAAAGGAGCGGACCCTCTGAGAGCAGCCGCAGCCGTGTTTACTAAAAGCGAAATAATCGCTCTCTAGTTTTTAACGTTAACAAAAATAACAAATTGAGTTTTTTCATCAAACTAACTTGGGTGATCTTATAAACAAAACCGTGCAGTTTGTTTTTCAAGCATTTTCCAGGACTCAATACAGAAATCAAGCACTTTCCATAACTTGAAAACACGTTATTGAAATTCAAGCATTTTCAAGGATTTCAAGCACCCGTACGAACCCTGATATATGTTATCTTTGCTTGATATGTGAATTTATTTGCTGATCTGAAACATTTAACTGTGAATACAGAGCAAAATCAGAAGAAATCTGTACAGCTGCAAATGTTTTAATCACAGAGCTGTAATCATACAGTATTAACTGGTGTTAGCTGTACCTGGCCAGGTCAACATAATTCTCCCTGCAGAATATTTGAGCATCAGTCCAGTTCAGAGATTCGGTTCTTAAAACATAGGATGGTGTGCCATTTATTGTACCTGTTTGTAGATAAAAACAGAAATCAGCATTAGGGTTATTTTTTAAACCAAAGCATTGCAGTGTCATAAGTCACTCATACAAAAAAAAAACATCTAAAATTTGTGATGTAATTTAAAATGATGAAACATTTTATTTACTTTATACAATTAGATAATTCTGAAAAATGCATTAACACTAGAAGTGCCACCACACCGTCACTACTAGAATGGCCTTGAGCAGTCATTTTGACAGCTGCATTTAAAGGTCAATAAATTCACCTCATAATTTCTCATTTAAGATCATTTAATATTTCATTTGCTAAATTGTTTTTTCAACCAAAAATAACACCCAAATATACAGTTTCAGAATTGTACTGTCCATGTTATGATTCTTTCTAACGCAATTTCTACTGTCATATTTCTTTTGTCTCTGTGCAATTATGTCTCTAACTTTATATTTTTGTTATAAATGACAGAAATAACGAAATGACAAGGAAGACAAAGACTGATCAAATGCTGGAGATGCTCTTTGACTGTAATCTTTGTGTTCTATTTTTATCTTGCTCAGTGAAACTAGTGAGAAATTCTGTGGCTGTATGTTTCCATTTGATGAAGTAATAAAACATACAAATTGCAAAACAGTCAGATAGACTTCCAAGGAAGTTTTAGTGTTGAAACCATAAACTGACTAAATATAGATTAAATATATGTTGTTATGCTTACCATTATAGCACACAAAGGGTAGAAGAGATGTGCATGGATTGTCAAACCACCAGCCTGGGTAATAGCTATTTACGCTATTCATAGTAACGCAGGTCTGTGTGCCTGAGTACATGACTGATTGACCAGGAAACCAGTTCCTGTATGTGGTCTCTCCTTCAGCATAGAAGCTGCTGTCAGACAGAGACCATTTCCAGCTGTTTACCAGGTCATCATACAGACCTATCCAAGCCTTGCCTGTTGGAGGAAAAGCACATTTGTTATTTTAAAGAGCTGCAGCGAAACATGATTAATGTAATATATTTTAGAAGATTTTTGAGTTTATGACAAGTTTTGCAACAGTCTGAGCCTCATCAGTGAACAGTGGGTGTAACAACTGCTATTCATAAATAATTCTAAATATTAATGATCTCACCTGTATAATTTGAGGTGATGTTGACAACAGCAGCAACATCATCCATGTTTGTTATCGTGGCCAGGTCAGTGTAGTCACGTCTGCAGATAGTCTGAGCCTCTGTCCAGGTTCCAGACACGTTCACAAAGTAGTACTGATGATTTTGGGCAAAGGCTGCACTGAACAGAGCTGCAGAAACAAAATATTGAGTTGTTATGAAACTGTTGTAAACAATGTTACAACAATAAGACAGATTGAGATAATTTGCTTGTTATTCAGGCTATTGTCAGTAAACCCCACTGTTAATTTGATGCCCTCTTTGTTTGCAGAGCCTCAGAGGTATATTCTCATTTGTTTATCAATAATTAGGACCCTACCTGCAGTTGATGTGACTCAAAGCAAGTAGTTTCTGTATGTGCACCAAGTGTCTGCTGTATCCCTCTGCCTGAGTGGAAGGGGATGGAAAATTGGCAAAAGGGACTGGACTATTGGAGGTGGGATACAGCAGCAGCATCAGCAGCAGTGCACATACAGTGTAGAAAATTAGACATTATTTGTTTGAAAAGAAAAACTGCATAAACTTAACAAATGGTCTAATATCAAATTGCAGAAGTTTTAAGGAAGGCACTAGAGTCTTCTAACATATTTGGTATGACTTTTTGAGCAACAGTTTAACCAGTAGTGTTTGTATAGCCATCAGTGATGCTTTGGTCAGAGGTCTACTTCTCATCTCAGGAGACCCCGCTAACATTGACATAACCTGCAGGTAGGGTCCTTACTGTAGATAAATAACTGATAGAACATTACTTAAAATTAGTGGAATATCCCTTAAAGAAATAAAAGTAGTAAAGAAGTCTTTAAAAAACATTTCAACTTTGAATTTTTCTTTAAAGGTCTCATTCACAATTGCTGTAAAACAATCTGCTGTAATGCCTAATGCAGGCGACAGGAGTTGAAGAAAATGTTCATATTCAGCATGCATATGGAACTAAGAGTGACTGATTATATTTTAAAAAAGAACAAGTTTTACACGGTTTCAGTGAACGAGTCCTTCAACTTAAAATGATTCCATAACAAACTGAGAATGACACTTCAAAAAATAAAAAAGGTTCAGAATGCAGCAATAATAAAGTATATGCAACTGAAAACAGCTGCTTATTACATATAAAGTAAAAGCCAACAAGAAAATAAAACATTTTAATCTGAAGTTTTGCTGCACAAATTATTTATGGTATACTAAAAACAACTGTTAAAATTTCTCAGAAAATAAAAATATTTATTCCAGTTTAACATCAAATAAGTGAAGTGATGTACCCTACCAGTGGCTGCAGTGATGCTGACTCCAGAGCTCCTGATGTTGTCAAACACAGAGAACAGAGTGAATGTGTATTCAGTTCCAGCAGTCAGAGATGAGACTGTGTGAGTTACTGGTCCATCTCCAGTTTGTCCAGAAAAGGGTAACTCTGCACCATTAAACTGGAGAACAAAGCTGACAACATTGTTGACTTGATTCCACTGCAGAGTGATGCTGGTCTCATCTTGTTCTGATGCTCTGAACCCATCTGCATTTAGAGGAGCTGAAACAAAAAAACGACCCATTAAAGCAGAAATCCAGAGTTTTGTTATCTGACAACACCATAGGCTGAAAAATGTGTTGCACCTTAAGCTGTTTTCAACACTTTTGTATTTACGGCCAAAAGTTCTCTCATTCATGAACTGCTCTTTCAGTTGAAAAGCTTCCATTAAAAAACTGTTTCCTGTTCCCTAGATAACTCTGTAACCAGATAATTGCTGTCGAGCTGAACCCATAACAGTGCATTTTCCTTAACAAAAGGTCATGGTCAATAAGATCAATAGCAGAAGTGAAATCTAACAATACAGCACCTACTAGCCCTTTTTATAAAACAATGCCGCCAATTTGCCGCAACGCCGATGCGGCATCAGGGAGCGTTAGGTCGTTTATAAGAGCTCAGACCGTGGCGGTAATGTTGCGCAATCATGTCCGTTTTATAAAAGATTACGCGATGGCGGCAAAAAGGAGGTATGGGGGCGGTCTCTGCACTGTTGCGGACTTCCGTGTATTTTGGACATAACTTGCTTTTTATTGCGATCGAAGCAGCGCTCCTTAAGTTTTTATTTTAACAACCAGCTACAGGTGTCTGTCCTCCACCATCCCTGTGAGCTGTCAGATGATCTGAGCTGCAGATCTAACGGAGAAAAGCTCCCGGAGCTGTGCATCGGTCCAGTTAATCATCTCAGCTGGTTCTGTTTACAAATGTGAAACTTAAGCGCGTGTTTACTTTCATTTTTAATATAGTTCCCGGCCGGAGCGCAGCATTAATTCATCACGTGGTCATGACACCTCCCTCTGTTGCGCCAACGCTTAATGTGCGTTTATAAGACCGGCAAAGCCGCATTATTACCGCAATATTACTACCAAGCGTGGCGGCACGAATGCCGCAAAATTCCCGCAACGTGATGCCGCCATTGCGCGTTCATAAGAAACACATTGCGGTAATATTGCGCTGATTTGCCGGCACGGTGTGTCTTATAAAAAGGGCTACTAACTCTTTGGCAGTAGTGGTTGAATGGCCTGTTCTGTATGCATGCTGGAATTCTGTATTCAGCTTATGATCATGAAAATAATTTTGAATTTGCTCAAAGACAATCCTCTCCATTACTTTGCTTAACACAGATAACTGATTACTGATTGGTCTACTATTAGGGCCACCTAATAATGAAGATGCATTTTTTGGCAATGGCACAATTTTAGATATTTTCCATGCCTGGGGATAAACCCCTTTATTCAGACTCAAATTAATAATATGGGTGATAGGAACAGTTAACAACCTTACTTTTGTTTATGATAAAATCTTACTGTTGGTACTATTGAGATGTCATTTTATCTTTAATATGAGATAGCCAAAAATAGATTTGGGTGTATTTTTCATGAGGAAATAATATAACATGGTAAAAAGCTCCAAAAAGTGGATTTTCCAGGATCTGGCCCCTTTAACAAAAAGCCCTTGACCGCCTTCAGTTGGTCCAGAACTCTGCAGTGAGGCTCCTGACTGGAGCAAACAGAAGAGCTCACATCACTCCTATTCTGATGTCTCTGCACTGGTTACCCATTAACTTTAGAATTCATTTTAGAATCCTGACTAGAACTTTCAGGGCTCTACATGGTCAAGCTCCTCCTTATGTTACTGAACTGTTAAAGCCTTATGCTCCAACCCGAGCCCTCAGGTCCACAAACCAGAACCTCCTAGAAGTTCCAAAGACCAGATATTTTTATTTTTGTGAAATATACATACATTATACTAACTTTATTTATGATTTTACAAGTTTTATTTTCTCTGTAGGACACAGTATTTCAGAGCGTGACAGAATTCTCATATTAACAAAGATCTAAAGCATCTCACCAGTGGCAGCTGTAAGTTCTACTCCAGAGCTCCAGACATTCTCAAACACAGAGAACAGAGTGAATGTGTATTCAGTTCCAGCAGTCAGAGATGAGACTGTGTAAGTTACTGGTCCATCTCCAGTTGGTGCACTGATGTTGGTCTCTGTTCCATTAAACTGGAGAACAAAACTGACACTGTTGTTGACTTGACTCCACTGCAGAGTGATGCTGGTCTCATTTTGTTCTGATGGATGGAAATCTGCATCAGGTAGAAGTGAGAAAAGTAATAAATGACACACGAAACAATTAATACCGTTTACACCAACCCTAACATACATACTGCATTTCTGACGTAATAAATCTGATCTCTCTCTCACATTTAAAGTAGGATTTAGTGACTTCTGTCAGGAGATGATGAATGTTGAAACTAAATTTAATGTTGTGAGTTAATATTTTCTTTTTAAAGGAAGCAGATCATGCTATTTTAGAGCAAAGATAGGCACAATCTATAATAAAATATTACCGTTGGCACTATTGAGATGTCATTTTTTCTTAAATGTGAGTTATTTTTGTCAGCTTTAATTTATACCCGGAAAAGAAATGGTTAATTTCAGTGAAGCTCCGCCCATGCCCGCTCCGACAAAATGCACCTACAATAGCGTCTTAGGCCAGTTTGCTGTTGTGTTGGCTATGGTAGTCCAGTGGTTAAGGTGTCTGTCTTGCATCTTGCCGGTTCAACTCTCGGTGGAGTCTGCAATAATTTATTTAGCCAGCTGAAGCAAATTTCATTTATGTATATTTTAGTTTTATTGATTATTTTCTGCAAAACATTTTGTGTCTCTAAAGATCTTTGAATTTGGTCATTTCCAAGCAGCATTTTAGTTGTTTTACCCTGCTAATCTCACATAGACTCACACTGGCTAAATAAACAAAGACAGTAAAACAAAAAATAAAAATTACTCCTTATATTTTAAAGTTTACCAAGAAAGGGTTGACAAACATAAAACTGGCAAATGTAGCTAAAAATCAAGAAAATAAATTACTGCTGAGACCGGGAGTCAAAAAGGTGCAAAACAGCATGCTGTACAGTTACTCTCTGTTACAAAATAATAGTCGCAACAGACATAATCTGTACTGGCCATTATGTGTAGCTTTGTAGACAGGGTGCATGTTTTTTATGGTGGTGTTTTGTCCCCAATGCAGAAGTAATTTGTCGGAATATCCACTCTGGTACCAGTGGAGGTCACATTCTCAGCTGCAGCATGAAATCAACCGCTCTATGCCTGCAACTCTAAGAAAGTAGGCGTTAGTGACCTACTTCCATGCATGGCAGGCGGGTTTCAGATCCGAGACTAGCTTCAGGGGGAGGAGGAAAGCCTGATGACACACTTAGTTTTTACCGAGGCTTCTGCCGGCTTTTCAAAATCTAACTCATAATTTGCAGCTGAGACAGGAAAATGCATGAACAGCTTTGGGTGTATTTTTCATGAGGAAATAACAATATCACATGGTAAAAAGCTCCAAAAAGTGGATTTTCCATGATCTGGCCCCTTAAAAGATCTGGAAGAATTAATAATTGACACAACCTAAGACAGTTATTGTCTCTGCTATGATTTAAAAACCTGATCTACCACTGAATTTGACCTACATGAAACATCACTGTAAGCATAAAAATATATATTTCTAACCATTAAGATTTATTAGTATTGATATTATTTTTTGTTGAAATTTATCAGTTCATTTTAAAATGAAATTGTAGAAAACATGCAGCATTGCTATAAATCCCACTTATGTGAAACATGTAAATAGCAACACAAACACATAGTATCTATTAAATATGAGAAAAGGAAAAAGATAGATTACCATTTCTGTAACAGATGAACGGTAAACTCTCTGTACAGTCTTCATCAGACCATTTTCCTGAGTCATCAAATGCTGCAGCTATACACTTTGCATCATAGTAACTTCCAGGAGAACCATTTGGCTCATAGTTTGCCCAGTATTGAAAAAGTGAGCTGCTGCCATCAGACCACAACTTTTCCCGATACAGACCAATCCATGCATTTGAGTTACCTATTTGATTGCGAATCATGTCATTTTCTGCCTGATTTCGAATACTGTAAAAAAAGAAAGAGAGAGAAACATATAAGCATGGCATGAAAAGAGCATGGGCCTCATTTATAAAGCTTGCCTATGCACAAAACAGGGTCTGAAAATTGTGTAAGTTATTCTCTATGCAAACTTTGTGATTTATTAAAAAAAATACTTAATGGGAAAATGTGTAGAACTTCAAGCAAAATCTGACCCTGGCGTAAAAATATTTTAGAGATGGGACTAGCAGAGCAGCCGGTGAGAAGGCAAAATGATGGATTTAAGCCATATTTACAGCACACATACATACACATATGACCACAAAATACCAACAGCCCACCACAGCTGTGTCTTAAAGGAACTAGGGGCAGGATCTTTAAAAAATCTGTAAAAAATTAAACATGTATGTTCATTTTTTCAAAGCTAATGGGTGATGAAGCGTTATAAACCAAAAAGAATGAGGCCACCCATGTATCGTTCCATTTTCTTGAACAGGTTGTTTGCTGCAAAATGCGCTGCAGTTCGGTCACAAATTTCCCGCGCTGCCCTACGGATATGGCGTCAATTGACACTGCTTGCGCGTTCATGACAGCTTCAAAACAGAAAGAAAATCCCGTGCTGGGCTGCAGTTACTCGCAGAGCCGGGCGCGTCGCTCGTGAGCATCGTTTCTTTTTTCCTGCCCCTAGTTCCTTTAATGGAGAATAAAAATGAGAATCTGAAAGAAAATTGAAATGCCTGGAGTAAGATATCACATAACGGTCATACAGACGTCAACAAATTACTTATTAGTGCCTTAATGAGGAAATCCACCTGCTCTTGTGCACCAGTGCTGCACTGGTCTGTCAGAGAGCTGCTCTCCATAGCTCTTCAGGACACCGTCAATAGCGAAATGCATTGATTGATTTTGTTAACTCTGCAATGTACTCCTTGCGTAACGTTTAAAATGTCTGTGCATCTGCATGAGTCGGGGGTGTAAATTGCAATCTGTCAAAATGACTAACAGCCTTCAGATTTTTCTGTCACCATTAATAAAAAAAGCCGTCAAAAACAGAAAATATCCGGTTAAAGCAACCCCTGGTGCTGAAGCGCCCCTAAATTGAATCCCAGCATCCCTAAAAGCGATTGGTGGAATGCAGTTGTTTTTTTAGCTGCTAAGCAATTTGTTTTTCTCAGTTTATTATTAAGAGTGAAGTTTGGTTTACTATCTACCTCCTCTTCATCACTTCACATTTGGAACCTCACATCCACATACAACTCATGACACATGGCCTTCTTTTTTAATGTTTTTTTCTTTTTCATGTCTGGCAAGCTCTCTATCCGTCTAAGCATTCATCACTGCAGCAATGATGCACCAGTCATCCATACCTCTGTGCCATCCTGTTAGGGTTTTTAGTTATTCTTAATGTCCTAAAGAAGGTTTCATCAAAAGGCCTCTCATTTGTTTGCTAATGTTTCTCTCTCTGCACAAATGTAGGTGCAGAGTAAACATTCAGTTAGAACAGCAGTTCCAGGGTTCTCTGACATGACATGCAGTTCCGGAGTTGGATCAATAGAAGACTTTGACCCATCGGACCATCCGGAGAAGAAGATCACAGAAGATAGAAACAATCTTGTTATTGGCTAGAGTAGAAACACCTTGTCTAGTCATTGGCTGCCCAATGTTTAACCATGCTTTAACTCTATAATAAAAAGAGCAGAGGAGAGATCGCTCGAGAGAGAGCTGGAGGTTTGGTATACAAGTATCAACACTCTTATTATCCTCTCTCCTCTGCGCAGAGATAATTGTACTCAACATCTCCTGTCTTTTATTACGGTTCAATTTCAGGTTGAAAATATCCATCATTTTTGGTGCCGTGACGACCCGGTGTAGCGAGTGTGATCTGTCGGACGTCTTCGAAGGGCTGTTGTTGCACGTGCTCCTCCAAAGTCCCGGAACCTGAATTGGTTCACAGGCCGGCTTCCTAGCTTCGCAGCCCTCCTGCAGCTCCGCTCGCCTACAATCGGTTCGGGGTGAACCATTTGTTAGGGGGGGATTGTGAGTATAATTATTAATAACACCATTTACACTCAAGTGCAGTAAGGGCATTGGTCTGCTGGTCGACTTTTTCTGGTGAATTTTTTCTTGGTTTCTGGACTGAGGGCTGGTTTAGTACCGCTCAGGATCACGGAAAGTGAGGGCAGGCTACGGGCCGCTCACCTGATTAATGGCTAGGTTGACTTTTACGCTAGTCTATATTAATAAAGAAACACAGGGGCTGTGATAAATTTCCGCCTGTGGTAAGGGGGCCGGGTTTGAGTTCCCGCCTTTGCAAATTATCAGACACAATACCTGTGATAAATTCCAGACCGTGACAACAGGGGCTGGGCTGTTAGTTCCCGCCTGTGTAAAAATCACCAGCAGATCATAAAAAACAGTCGCTCCCTAGGAGGACTAGTAAGACAGGTGGACAACACCATCTTTCCTGACCATTTTCTCCGTCCGAAACCTTACGATGTTAACGTAAAACGGAGAAAAGTGGAAAGTAAAGACGTTGTCTACGGATCTTAGGCTTATAATAACACATGCACATTCTTTTTTAGGTCCTTTAGGGGGGACAAACAAAATAGGCTGCATAAAATAAACACAACGCAGGTTAAAGTAAAGAAGTTAAAGAGTCAAAAGGTTAAAATAATAAAGGTTAAAATAAAGAAGTTAAAGTAACGTACTTTTTTTTAATAAAAAATTACAAAAGAGAAATTTGATAATCTCTAAAATAAATGGGCCCTTTAGAACATAGGGAAATCTGTTTTTTGGTTGTATGTTTCAATGTTTCTGTCTTTGTGTGTCTGTTTGTCATTCTGTGTTCATGTTTTGCTGCTTCACCTCCTACCTCTTTACGTTCTCACATTAATGCAACTAACTAAGAGCAAATGTTATAAATTCAGATGAGAATAACTGTGGATATATATTTGGACGACTGGTCACGGGCCAGTCGCGCAGTAGACTTTAAAACACACGTAGTAGAAGAATTACAGCGTGTCAGTTCAGAACATAGACCCTTTGTATTATTAAGAGAAATTTATAGACTACCAATTCCAGACTCAGACTACGTAGACATTATAATATGGCAACGTAGGATTTTTCAATCTAGCTTTCTCCACGCAGGACTTATAGTTGCTAATATATTACGGGAATATTTTATTTAAAATTTTTCCCATAATATCATTGAACCTTTTATGCATTAAGTGCAAGCGGTAACAATCTAAGAGAATATATAATATATAATATAAAATATATGTACAAGAAGGACCCTCAGTTGGTTAGATATCTACCACTTAACATAAAACAGATGGTAAGCTGAGAGGTGATCAGTGGAGACAGTTGGCTAGTAAGCTCAAGATTCTAGCTGCAGCTGCTAAAGGGAAGAAAAGACAAAGAAAGTTGAAACGTGTGGCAGTAAGATGAGCAGAGGAGACAGACAGACGTCAGAACGATATACAGCAAAGTAGATAGAAGGAAGAACAAGAAAGTACTTTACTTAGGAAAAAGAATGACAATTTCACTCTTAAATACCTGGGTGCCAGGTTAAACATAGCTGAAGTAGCTAAGGACTTTGTACCCTTATCACAAGATAAGGATTTTTGGCAGTATTGGCTGGTCCGCAGAGCTGGGAAAACAAAAATCAATGGGCTCAGCTCTGACCAGTGAGACTGGTAAACATGCGGTGCACTGACAAATTAATAAGGAGGTGCTGCTGAGTGGCGCTTATGAAGACCTTTTACATAACTTAACTGCAACTACTTGGGCACAAGGACCTTCTGATGTAGTACTACTAACTACAAAAGCCCCTGTTCAAATTACTCCTAAGTCACATGTTAGACCTAGAGATCGGCAGTACCCACTCTCTGCAGAGGCAGAGGAGGGGATTGCTCCAGTTATTCAAGACTTATTGAAGGCTGGTATCACCAGAAACTGCCCAGATTCCTCATGCAATTCTCCAGTCTGGCCGGTGAAGAAAGCAGATGGACAGACGTGGAGAATGGTTCAAGACTTGAGAAAAGTGCATTCTGCAGTTCAGTCCAGGGCTCCAAACGTCCCTGATCCTCACACATTGTTAAACTCCCTAGAGCAAAATAAGTGTGTCTTCAAAGTAGTGGATCTCAGCAACGCCTTCTAAAACATTCCAGTACATCCTGATTCACAATTCTGGTTTGCATTCACTTATAAGAACATTAAGTATACCTACACGCGTTTAGAGCAAGGTTTCGCCGAAAATTCTTCGATATTTGCAGAAGCTATCACAAACTGTATGGTGCTACTTCAAATTTCAGATACAAACCAAGTCTTAATCTATTTAAAATGCATTTCTCATAGCTTAAGAACATGAAGAAAATTTGCAAAGCAGACTCTATGGCTCTGCATAAACAAACTATTGTGCAATACCTACAACACACTCTGTCTGCAGAGGGGCGCCAGGTTCAACATGGCAGAAGGGAGGGCATTCTAAATGCCCCCAGCCACAAAACAAAAAATAATTGATGCAATTCCTGGGACTGGCTAACTACTGCAGACAGTTTAGTCCACACTATGCATAATGTCACAAACACATTGGTAAATACTTCGGCCCATAGCCTTTTATTCCAATAGGTTAAATCAGGGTGCCCAGGCGCTCCCTTATCAGAAGGTTGGACGTGGTTTGTGGACAGATCATGTTCTAAAACTCAAACAGGCCTCGATGAAGCTGGTCAAGTTGTAGTGCAAAGTCTACACTGACAGCCAACAATTGGTAACAGATTAGCTGATGAAGTGGCAGAACTTGCTGCTTCAGGGGACTGTAGTTGCTGTGCAAAAAAAGAAAGAGAAAGAGAGAGAGAGAGGGGTAGGGAGGAAGGAAGGGAGGGAGAGAGAAAGAGGGAGACAGAGATAGAGAGAGAGGGAGGAAGGCAGACAGAGAAAGAGAGAGAGAGAGACAGACAGAGAGAGAGAGAGAAAGAGACTGACACAGAGAGAGAGAGAAACAGAGAGAGAGAGAGAGAAAAACAGAAAGAGAGAGACTTTGACTTTTCAAATAATTTATTTGTTTTTACAGATCAACAATCATCGTTAGCGACACAGAGATCTCATCTTCCTGCTAAAAACCTCGGAAACCAGAACATTAAAAACCAACATTTTAAAAAGTGATTCTAAGGGAACCCCCCTCCTCTACCAGACAGAGAACCTGTCCGATCCCCCACAGAGCTCTAAAAGTGTCCAGGTTACCAGTGAGTTCATAGAAAGCATGTTCGATTTTCAGTTGAGCTTCCACCAGGCCTTTCAAGCTGCGCTCCACATCAGTCCAGCTCTGTCCCAGCATCTTGTTCTTTCTTGTTTTCCAGATTGCCAGTTTTGCATTTGCAAACAGAAAGTTGATTAGCAGAAATGTCTGTTTCTTTTTAACATTGTACTTGGGACCAAAAGCAAATAATGAGGTAGTGAAAACCTCTCCCAGAGCGCTAACCCACTGTTCTAGAACCCTAAACATTCCTGACAGCCTAGAGCAAGACACTACTAGATGTTCCAAGGTCTCTGTTTGATTACAGAAGGGACAACCCTCCCCAGTGCTGGGATCAAAGTGGGCTCTGTGTCAGAGAGAGAGTATTGGTTCTGGGTCTGGGTTCTGATCCTGATTCAGGTCCGGGTATTTGTTCTGTTCCTGTATCTCATCTAACCCTGGCTCTAGTCTTGCCCTGGTTCTGATCCACATGCTGATTCTGGTGTTGGTTCTGATCCTGGTTCTGGTCTTAAACCAGATGCTGGTTCTGATACTGGTTTGCTGAAACAAGCAGACAGGCTGATAGAGAAGCCACAAGTCTCCAGTAGGATTGTACTTAAAATAGCTTTTCCGTATATCCGCTTTCAGACAGTCTAAATGGCGGGAAACATCTGAACCAATCAGAAAGCTCCATTATCACACCACTGGTGTGCTGCTGTTAGATGCAGCAGACAGGCCCCTTAATGAGAAAGGCTTTGGATCTGCAGCTTCAAATGTCAAATTGCAGGCCTCGAACTTCTCAAAAGTTTAGCACCGATTCGAAAAATTCCAGGAGCGTCAGCATCAGAAGGCTTTGGTGGTGCTATATTTAGTTTTTTGTGTGCCTACCTAGAATATTTGTAGGAGAAATGATGAGATGATTTCTACTGTCTGGAGCAGAAAATGCCTGTTTTTTATGGGAGGAAAATGTGGCTGAATCCTCTTTCAGAAGCTTGTAACTCAAGAACCGTGACAGCTACAGCTAAAACAAAGACATCTTATCGAAGCTGACAAAAAAAACTTCTGTTTTTTAAAAAAATTACGCATGAACTATAAAAGATGTGGTCGTAGCAGATTTTTCTTTAGAGAAAGTCATTGGAGACTGCAGCTGATCTGCAGCTTCAAAAGTCAGATTGGAGACCTCAAATCTCTCATCACCATTTGAAAAGTATTGCATCTATTCAAACAATTCCAAAAGCTTTAGCAGCAGAAGGAGTCGATGGTGCTCTGTGTGAATTTATGTGTGGCTACGACGAACTCTGTAGGAGATATGAGGAGACGATTTCAGCTGTCTGGAGCAGAGAATGACTATATTACTTATAATGGGTGCCAATTGGAGAAAATCTGGCTCACTCCTCCTTCTGAGGCTCGTAGCGCCCAAACCGTGACAACTACAGCTAAACCAAAGACGTCCCATCGAACCTGACAAACAAATCTACTGTTTTTGGAAAAATGATGAGTGAACTCTAAAAGATGTGGTCGTAGCAGAATTTTCTTTAGAGAAATTGTCTGAAACTGCCGATTTCATGATCTGCAGCTTCAAACGTCAAATTGCAGGCCTCGAACGTCTCATCACAATTTGAAAAGTATTACACAGATTCGAAAAATTCCAAAACCGTCAGCGGCCGAAGGCTTTGATGGTGCTCTGTGTGGATTTTTGTGTGCCTATCTTTAATATTGTAGGAGATATGACGAGTACAGTTTAGCTCTCAGACAGCGATCGAAGCACAAGATCTGAAAATTATTTGAATGGGCGCCAATGGGAGAAAATCAGGATCACTCCTTCTTAGCATCGTAGCACGAAAACCGTGGCAGCTACAGCAAAATCGAAGACCTCCCATCGAAGCAGACAAATAAACCTACTGTTTTTGTGAAAATTACGCATCTACCCCAAAAGATGTGGTCGTAGCAGAATTTAGTTTTCTGGATTGAGATCTGGAGCTCTGACTTACAGTGGGAGACAGCATGACCATATATGGGTTATCACACCTCTGAGTGGCTGGAAGGAGAAATATTTTAAATCTTTTCCAAACTAAATAAGGCTACGACCACAATGTTTGGAGTACGTCCATAAATTATACATCAAAACAGAGCGCTTTCATCCAGTGCAAGTCTCATTTCCGTCGGTTCTGCGGTTCTCTCAGGACACGGTCTGAAGTCGAGCAAAGTTGGTTTTCGGGCCTATTCTTTTGAATGGGGGACGGAGGAGAAATAACTGAACTTTCCCAAATCGTACCTCAAGTTTACCCTGTGATTATAGAAAAACCGTAAAAGATATCAAGAAGCAGAGTCATTTGAGAATAGTTGAACTTGTTCTGAGTTTGTTAAAAGTTGAATGAAGTCTCTACATTGAAGTATGTTGAAGTAGTTAAAGTTCAAATAGCTGAAAGGATTTTGTGAAAAATCTGAGGATTTGAAGGATTTCCCATTCATTTCAATGGGCTGAAAAATCGCAGAAAAAGCTGAATATCTCGGAAACGGTTGAAGATATCAATACCAAAAGTCATTCCCGGCATGACCTGAACGAGCTGAATGGTTTGATACCAAATTTGTGTAAACAGTGTAAAAATTGTGGCACTAGTTAGATGCCAAAAAACGTACGGAAACTGAAAAATGGAGGAGGAGAAACTCAATACTTTGAATGCTTTCCAAGCATTCAAACTAATCAGTAAGGAGGCAAAGGTTTTATCCACAGAGCTGTGTTCATATAGCCCAGAGAACTAGACCAAATGTTAACTGGTGTTAGCTGTACCTGGCTAGGTCAATGTAATTCTCCCTGCAGAATTGTTGAGCATCAGTCCAGTTCAGCGATACAATAGGATAGACAAAGGATGGTGAGCCATTTATTTGACCTGGGTGTAGATAAAAATAGAAAACAGCATTAGGATAAATTGTTTTTTACCAAATCACTGCAGTGTCATGAGTCAGTCAAATGAAAAAGTAAACCATTCATCCAATATGATGTTTTAAATTTGAAAGGATAATTTATTTATTTTTACTGGATAAATCAGGAAATGGCATGAAAATCCTAAACTGAATGAATAATGAACAAATTTCATCTGTTATGCTGTGTGAAAATGTACCATTATAGCACACAAAAGGTAGTAGAGATGTGCAAGGATAGTCAAGCCACCTGCCCAATGGGTCATAAGTAGACATGCGAATACAGGTCTGTTTGCTTGGGTAACTGATTTGGTAACCAGGACTCCAGTTCTTATATGTGCTCTCTCCTTCACCATAGAAGCTGCTGTCAGATAGAGACCATTTCCAGCCATTTATCATGTCATCATATAGACCTATCCAAGCCTTGCCTGGTGGAAAAAAAGCACATTTGTTATTGCTGCAGTGAAACATGATTGATCTAAAATCTAATATACACTGCCTGGCTAAAAAAGGTTGCCACCAGGATTTAACTAACCAAACAGGTAGGAGCCTCCTATTGGATAATTACTGCATGGGTGATTATCTTTCAGCTGCAACAAGTTATTTAACCCTAACTGGTGCAATGAGTTGCTTCCCAACAAACATGTGGAAAGACACATCTGGTGGTCGTGGAAAAGAGTCCAGACCATTGAGAATTTTTGGGATGTGCTGGAGAAGGCTTTGTGCAGTGGTCAGACTCTACCATCAATGCAAGATCTTGGTGACACATTAATACAACACTGGATGGAAATAAATTTGGTAGCCTATTGAAACAATGACACAGTGAATGTGTGCTGTAATCAAAGTTAAAGGCGGTCCAATGAAATATTAGTGTGTAATCTTTTTTTGTGTGTGTTTTTTGGCCAGGCAGTGTATTTAGATGATTTCTGAGTTCAGAAAGTTTTTCAACAATCTGAGCCTCATCAGGAACTGTGGGTGTAATGAACTCACCTGTATAACTTGAGTTGGTGTTGACAACAGCAGCAACATCATCCATGTTTGTCATTGTGGCCAGGTCAGTGTAGTCACGTCTGCAGATGGTCTGAGCCACTGTCCAGGTTTCCGGTGTGTTCACAAAGTAGTACTGATGATTTTGGACAAAGGCAGCATTGAACAGAGCTGCAGAAACAAAATATTCAGTTTTTATAAAACTGTTGTAAAGATTTTACCAGAATAAAACAGATTCAGATATTTTGCTTTCTATTCAGGCTGCTGTCAGTAAATCCCACTGTCATTCTGATGTCCCCTTTGAGTTTGCAGACGCTCAAAAGAATATATACATATATTGATAACTTTTGAGTCACTATGCCGAAAAAGATATTGCCCTAAACAATTAAGAGGCAAATTTGCTGAAACTGATTGGAGGGCACATGTGGAACATGTGGCATTCCTGGTCGTCCAATCAGTCTCTGTCCATGCTGTTACACCTAGAGGCACAACCAGGTGTTTTGATGTGTTTTTTCCAGGAATGCTGGAGGAGCTAAAGATTAGGATCAATGCTCTGCACTTCCCCTTATCTCATTGACCACCAACAGCATTTATGAATGACCTACACCTGTATACTTGTATATTGCACTTGGGGGGCAGCAGTAGCTGATAAGGTAGAGCAGGTTGAGCAGTGATTGGAAGGTTGCATGTTTGATCCTGGCTCCCACTAGAGAATGCTGCTGTTGTGTTCTTGGGCAAGACACTTAACCCACATTTCCTGCTGGTGGTGGTCGAAGGGGCTGGTGACGCCAGTGTATGGCAGGCCTCACATCTGTCAGTGCGCCCCAGGGCAGCTGTGGCTACATTATATACTCATCATAAACAGCGTGTGAATATGTGTGTGAATGGGTGGATGACTGATTGTGTTGTGAAGGGCCTTGGGGGGTTGTAGAACGGTATTTGCAACAACAGTTGTTTGCTAAATCTACAGAGAATCAATAAACATCCACCCACTTGATAACCCAAAGAGGCATCATCACTCAGCTGACTACCCCACAGAATCCAAGCTGCAGGTCTTGTATATGCCAGTAAATGATTCCATTTTACCATCAAATAGGTCAAGTTTGGTATCTCACCAGTAGCTGCAGTGATGCTGACTCCAGAGCTTCTGATGTTCTCAAGCACAGAGAACAGAGTGAATGTGTATTCAGTTCCAGCAGTGAGCGGTGCGACTATGTGAGTTACTGGTCCATCTCCGGTTCGTCCAGAATAAATAAACTCTGCACCGTTAAACTGGAGAACAAAACTGACAACATTGTTGACTTGATTCCACTGCAGAGTGATGCTGGTCTCATCTTGTCCTGATGATGTGAACCCATCTGCATTTAGAGGAGCTGAAACAAAAAACGATACATTACTTCATTTCAAAAGATCTGAGAGATAAGTTGACTTCTTCAATCAGTGCTCCTTGTAGTAACTAATGTCCATGGGTTATTGAAGTGATAATGTGATTAGAGGGGAGTTGTCTGAATGATCAGTTCAGGTTAGAGAGACTGATGAGAAAAAGTGGGTTTAAAGTTGATGAGGGAGGTAGGGTAAAAGAAAATAGATCAGCCCCTTCTAGAAAGACAATAGTGCTTCTTATTTCCTCTGTTCTTAGGTGTGCAATACTTTTGAGATGTTTGCTTTAAAGTCAGTGAGTTAAACAAATTAAACAACAATACTGAAACAGCGTCGCTTGCAGGATGCTTCTCTCTGAGTTAGTCCTTGTGAGTGTTTTGTGTGAAAAGTTCTTCTTTGTTACGTTTGTTCTGTGTTTTCTATCTGATTTTATTTTTTGTGGTTCTTAATTATACACAGAACAAAAAGAATGAATGAAGAACCACAAAAAATGCTTTAAGTTCATTTTGTCTGGCAAACTCTGACGGAGTTGTTCCTGGCATTTGTATTTTTCTGACCCTGTTTAGTCAGAGGTCTGATGGATTTTTTTGAATGAATCCTGATGGTTTTTCTCTATGGTTTGATGTCTGACAACGTTTTCCTGAGACCTGAGGATGTCCTAAAATGTATACTATACAAACAACTCTAGACAAATGCATGCCCTAAAACTGCAATGAAAGCGGTTAAAAGATAACATGTAAACACAGCTCAGAGAAATGTCTGAGTTGGTTATTCATATTCCATGCTGATTTGGATAGTTTTGTTCCCTTAATAAACCAATTAATTCAAAAACTGCATTTTATCTTTGTGTGTTACTGAAGTTGGTTTGATAATGTAAGAAATGTGTGAGAGGACAAATACTCTCGGGCAAAAGGACTAAGATAAGGTTTATTATCTAAGCATGATACAATATTTCAGAGATGAACAGGGTTCACATAAAACAATTACATCTTACCAGTGAGAGCTGTAAGTTGTATTCCAGAGTTTCTGACGTTCTCAAACACAGAGAACAGAGTGAATGTGTATTCAGTTCCAGCAGTCAGAGAGTAGACTGTGTAAGTTACTGGTCCATCTCCAGTTGGTGCACTGATGTTGGTCTCTGTTCCATTAAACTGGAGAACAAAACTGGTATTGTTGTTGACTTTACTCCACTGCAGAGTGATGCTGGTCTCATTTTGATCTGATGGATGGAAATCTCCTGCATCAGGTGAAAGTGGGAATAAGTCAAAAGTGAAACAATACTGCTTACACCAACCCTAACACTCACAGAACATCAGTTTCTATAAATTGAATTAAACTTAGAGTTTATTAGTAGTTTTGTTTAATTTTCCTGTTTTATTGTATTGATTCAATTTTAAAAGTTGGTTTTTTTTTTGGGGGGGGGGGGGTGCATTACTACAATGAATCCCTCTTGTGATGTAAAACAAGTACAGTTGTGCTTGTTGGAGGTTTTTTATTTTTATTTTGTGGCCATTTCTCAAAGAACACTCATTGTCAGTGATGTTGTGAAGCCATTTATTGTGGAAAAAATGTGTGAACTAATTTCAAATCACCATAACAAAATAAAATACCAAAATGACCCAGTTGAAGAGTTTACACAGCCCAGTGATTTTGGCCTGAAACATGAAGGAAAATGGGCCAATAAAAAGCCATTACTACACAAATGCCTCAAATCATCTCACTTAAATACCAAACAGCACAGAGACAAGCCTCAACATTTCTGGAACAAAATCATTTGGAGTGATGAGACCAAAATTGCACTTATTGGCCACAATCATGAACGTTACATTTGGAGAGGAGTCAACAAGGTCCATAATGAAAAGTGCATCATTCCTACTGTGAAATATGGAGGAGGTTCGCTGATGTTTTGGAGATATGTGAGTTACCAAGGCACTGGAAACCTGGTCAAAACTGATGGCAAGATGAATGCAGCAGCTTATCAAAAATCACTGGTGGAGAATTTTCGCTCATCAGTCTGAAAGCTGCATATGGGTCACACTTGGCTGTTCCAACAAGACAATGATCCAAAACACGAGCCATGTTGACCTGCCAATGGCTCCAGTAGAATAAATTGAAGGTTCTGGAGTGGCCATCTCAGTCTCCTGACCTCAATAATTTTGAACCACTGTGGGGAGAGCTGTTTATGACAGACGACCCATGACTTTACAGGAACTGGAGGCTTTTTATATATAGAACCTTCTCTAAAACAACCACAAAAGACTCCAAGCTGGCATTGATGCTAAAGGGGAAATATGGTATTAGTAACGGGGAGGTGTTGATTTGAAATGGGTTCACACATTTTTTTCCCCCCAAAATACAGCAAATGGATTCACAAATGGGTGAAAAAAAGGTTTTTGTATATTCAACCATATCCACCGGGGTGTGTAAACTTATTAGCACAACTGTAAATCGAAGCAATACTCACTTTTAGTCTTAAAGGGATATTCCACCCCTAAGTGAAATTTAGTCTGTGGCCATATTCCAAAGAATCAGATAAGTGGGAAAAAGAATTTTCGGTAACACTTTATAATAAGTGCACACTATTAAGCATTAGTTACTCATCAGTTAAGCATCAGTTAATGTTTATTGATGATAAAGAAGCTCCTATATAACACTTGTCATTCATGATGTTTTATGATCTATAAGTCATACATTAATCATTTATAAATGGTAAGTAAATGGTTAACATACCCTATATAATACTATAAAATACACGTGTACTACACATACGGGTGTTTTGTTACTAGATGTTTTCTAAACACTGAATCTCATGACTACATCAGTCAGCTACTAAATGTTAACAGATGTCTTACAATACATTTACAATAGGGTATTCTACAGTTGACGTCACCACGCAAAGGCTGCTGGGAAGGGCCATACTAATAAGCCGCATTAACAATAGAAAATATACAGTTTCAGAGCGTTTTGACATCGATATGAAGGCATAAAATGGAGGAAATTGTTTTGACAAAAAAAACAACATACCAGAGAGCTTTTCTTGATGGCGACCCTGCTAATTATCGATCACCAGAACTGAAGCGCTAGCTCTAATGAAAGTGAAAGTAAAAACTAACCCTCGCTAGCAGCGCTGTTGTTTTAAATGCCATTATTCCCATCACGGCTCCAGTTCATTACTCACAGTGCTCAAGTAACATTTTCTCAAGGTAGTTTTTTAACTGTCAGGTTATCATTTGTGTCCCTACTTTTTATATTCCACTCACCTCTGGTCAAAAGACTTTTTCGTGGACGTTTGGGTGGACATGCTGTTTGGCCGAGACGTTCAGCTGGACCGCTGCCTCCTTGTTAACTCGCCTCCGGTAACACCGCTGCCTCTAACTCTCCGATAACAATGCTGCCTCCACTCTCCGTTAACAACGCTGCCTCCACTCCGTTAACAACGCTGCGTCCTGCATTAACTCTCCTCCGCTGCTCCTCCTGGATAACCCCACGTCTGAGAGCGTCGTTACGACCGGCGGCTGGTCATTCTCGGATGTAGGACTTTCCCCTCCAGGAAGATGTAAGTAACAAATATACGTGCTTTTCTTGATCTGCTCCACACAGTTAAAATCTGATCGTCCAACTTAAAAACTACCACCGCTTTGCTTCTTCTGTCTTTAGCTTAGCCCGTGTAGCTTTCCAGCTGTTTCACGTGGTGTCGGCCTGAAACTGGCGTCTCCGGGTCTGCAGCGTTATACTATTGACTTTACCGGCTTTGGAAAAGGGATAAAAAGTCCTCTCCAACATCCGATCTGGGCGTCTAGAGTCCGATTAGCACCTCCCCCAGCAGCAGCGTTAAGTTCCTTGCTGTTTGAAAATCTTTAGGAGACGAAAAAATAACTTTAGCTAGATCTGAGCGCCTCAGTCCCATAGGATTCCATACTAAAATGTAGATTGTTTGTATGACCATATTTCCCAGAGTGCTTTGCGGCAATCTATTTTTAGCTACTGTAGAAAGCTCTATTGTCATTAAGCTGCCAAAGTTGCAACTCTCTACTTCTTTTTCAACAGATTATCTATTGATTCTTATAAATACATTAATAAACTATTTTAGGAAGTTGCAAACCATTTACTACTTGTTAGTAAAGTATGTCGAGGGAGCTCATCTAAAGTGGGGGACTATATATACCTTACAACCTTTAGATAGGGCTGCAGCTGTTGTGAACCACTAGCGCTACGTTAGCTTAGCGCTACGTTAGCTTAGCGCTAAGTTAGCTTAGCGCTATGTTAGCTTAGCACTAAGCTACCGGTCTTGTCTATCAGCTTGAGTTTAAAATATTCCCACACTTTGGAAACCTTTTAGGGTTTTCTCTGGGTGTCATAATCCCTTTTGCACTCGACCTGTTGCTTGCTCTGCTCTGCTAACAGTATGAGCAGCAGTATCAAAACAAGCACACTTGTAGCATTAAATAACCGGAAGGTCACACCAGAAAAAGATAGTATAACCCGGAAGTGAAAGTAAATGAAGTGTTGATTTACAAAATAAAAGTTGAACATTTTTAAAATCGATTTCTCTCTATTTCTGGATCTGCACTGATTGCTTCAGCACACTGTGTCGCAAACAATGATAGTTTATTTTAGAGTTGAAATGAATATTTTGATTAAATCGCTTTTAAAAAAT
The DNA here is from genome assembly GCA_006937985.1 of Aphyosemion australe. NCBI lineage: Eukaryota > Metazoa > Chordata > Actinopteri > Cyprinodontiformes > Nothobranchiidae > Aphyosemion > Aphyosemion australe. The sequence continues at coordinate 650,357 of SSNS01000219.1, forward strand.
GTTTGATATTTATTTTGTAAATCAACACTGCGTTTACTTACACTTCCGGGTTATACCATCTTTTTCCAGTGTGATCTTTCGGTTTTTTAACGCTACAAGTGTGCTTGTTTTGCTACTGCTGCTCATAACGTTAGCAGAACAAGCAACAGGGCGAATGCAAAAGGGATGATGACACCCAGAGAAAACCCTAAAAAGTTGCCAAAGTGTGGGAATATTTCGAACTCAAGCCGATAGATAAGACCTCTAGCTTAGTGCTAAGATAACGTAGCGCTAGTGGTTCACAACAGCTGCAGCCCTACATCTATGAGTTGTAAGGTATATAGTCCCCCACTTTAGATGAGCTCCCTCGACATACTTTACTAACAAGTAGTAAATGGTTTGTAACTTCCTAAAATAGTTTATTAATGCATTTATAAGAATCAATAGATAATCTGTTGAAAAAGAAGTAGCAAGTTGCAACTTTGGCAGCTTAATGACAATTGTAAATGTATTGTAAGACATCTGTTAACATTTAGTAGCTGACTGATGTAGTCATGAGATTCAGTGTTTAGAAAACATCTAGTAACAAAACACCCGTATGTGTAGTACACGTGTATTTTATAGTATTATATAGGGTATGTTAACCATTTACTTACCATTTATAAATGATTAATGTATGACTTATAGATCATAAAACATCATGAATGACAAGTGTTATATAGGAGCTTCTTTATCATTAATAAAGCCTTTATAGTGGTGCTTGTAAGCTGTTAAGTAATTATGAAAAGTATTTTGTAGACGCTTTAGAAATTATTAGTTAACCATTAAGTGATGTTTAACTGATGAGTAATTAATGCTTAATAGTGTGCACTTATTATAAAGTGTTACCGAATTTTCTAACCAACCCAGTCAATCTCCTAATCTGGCACTATTAGCTTTAGCTTAGCATAAACAATGTAAGTGAAAGGTAACGACTAGCATGTCAAGAGAAAAAGTCATGAAAATGACTCAATAATGATTCTAATTTTTTCATTGTAGTCCTTTGTTGTGACATGCTCCTCACAAACCAGATATTGTTTCATCATCTCCACGGGTGTAGCTAGAGGAATTAACAGGGCAGCAAGCCATTGTCATATTCTTTCCAAGCAAGAACCATTTTCTTGCATTAACAATGTAACATACCCAAACTATTCATCCATCCATTGTTCTAAAAAATTATCCAGGGTCGGGTTGCGGGGGCATCTGCCTAAGCAGAGAGGCCCAGACTTCCCTCTCCACAGCCACTTGGGCTAGCTCTTCTGAGTGAATCCTAAAGCGTTCCCAGGCCAGATGAGAAACATAGTCCTTCCATCTTGTCCTGGGTCTTCCTATAGGACTGGAGAAGGCATTTTACCTTTTGCGCACTCAATTCTCATCCAAGCTCCTTCACACTCGGCTGCAAACCGCTCCAGTGAAAGCTGGAGATCACATTCTGATGAAGCCAACAGGATCACATCGTCTGCAAAAAGCAGAGACCTGATCCTTAGGCCACCAAAATGGATCCCTTGAACACCTTGGCTGCACCTAGAAATCCTGTCCATAAAAGTTATGAACAGAATCGGTGACAAAGGGCAGCCTTGGCGGAGTCCAACTCTCACCATGAACAAACCCAACTTAGTCCGAACCTCTCAACCTCACACACTAACTCAGGCTCTTTCCTCACCAGAAAGGTGACATTCCACGTACCAAGGGCCAACTTTTATAACCTAGGATCAGACCGCCAAGGTCCCCGCCTTCAGCTACAACCCATCTCACATTGCACCCAACCCCTTAGGCCCCTCCCACAAGTGGTGAGCCCAAGAAAAGGGGGACACATGTCTCCTCTTCAGGCTGTGCTCAGCTGGGATCCATGGGTGAAAACCCGGTCACCAGGCGCTCGTCAACGTGCCCCACCTCCGGGCCTGGCTCCAGAGGAGGGTCCCAGGCGAGGAAACACGGTTATTCAATGTTATTCATTTTTATCATCATAAGGGGTCTTTGGACTGCACTTTGTCTGATCCCTCACCTACGATCGGCATCAAGTCTCAGACAACTTAGCTCCTAGGCTCATTGGAACACTCAAACCCCTCCATCAAGATAAGGTGGCAGCACAGGGAGGGGCAACATACCCAAACTATGGCAGTAAAAACTTATTTCCTTGCACCTTGGAACAGTGGCTTACAGCGGTGCTTGGTCATAATGCAGTCCCAAATCTTAATCAGCCCCTGTAATTTTTTTGTGTTCCTTATTATTTTCATTTGCACTCGATACGATTATTGAAAATTAGGATCAGTACTGAGTCATTTTCATGACTTTTTCACACTAAATGCTGTTACCAATCACTTACATTGTCTATGCTAAGCTAAAACCTACAGAATACTGTTGAATTAGGAGAATGACTGGGCTGGTTATAAAATGATTTTTCCCACTTGGGGAATAGGGCAACAGACTAAATTTTACTTTTAAGTAGCAGCAACACAACCACTGTCTGTCTCACCCGTATAAAAAATTTGAGAGGGAAAAAGATACATTACCATATCTGTAACAGATAAATGGCAAACTAGCTGTACACTCTTCATCGGACCATTTTCCTGAGTCATCAAATGCCGCAGCTGTACACTTTGGACCATAGTAATTGTAAGGAGAACCATTTGGCTCATTGTTTGCCCAGTATTGAAACAGTGAGTCACTGCCATCAGACCATGACTTTTCCCGATACAGACCAATCCATGCAACTGTGTTACCTATTAGATTATGGATTATGTTGTTATCTGTTTGACTCTGAACACTGTAAAAAAATAAGAGACAAGAATATTAGTATCACATGAGAAGAACAAGACGTCATGTGCATTTTTTTTAACATTTAGGAATAAAAATGTCAAATGTAGAGTGTCCATTTTAGGACATACTCAGGTCTCATGTGTCAGACATCAAACAACAGAGAAAAAAACATAAGGTTTTATTTAAAATAAAAACATCAGATTTCTGACTAAATAGCATCAGACAAAAAAGTCTCAGGAAAAAGTTTGTCAGAAAAAAAGGACTCAGATAAAACTGTCCGAGTATCCTGAGGCCCAGACTCCTGAGTACCTTGTGTCCCCGCCACCTGATATTTCGCTTCCTGTATCCCTGCCTCCTGAGGTTTTTCTTCCTCAACTCAACTCAACTCAACTCAAACTTTATTTATAAAGCGCCTTTCAGGCACAGGAGTGACAACAAAGCGCTGTACATAAAAACAAGATAAAAATTAAAAACAAGACAAATAAACATAAAACAGCATACAAAATTACAGTAAGGAACACTAAAAGCAGACTAATGGCTAGAGTTAAAGGCCAGATCAAATAAAAGTGTCTTTAGCCTATCCTTAAAAACTGCCACCGAAGGCGAAGCCCGTACAGAGTAGAGTAGCTCATTCCAGAGCTTCGGGCCTGCCACAGAGAATGCCCTGTCTCCTCTTGTCTTCAGGCGGGTCCTAGGGACCGAGAGCAAAAGACTATTGTCCGAGCGAAGTGCCCTTGACGGGGTATATGGCTGAATCAGTGCCTGCAGGTATGATGGTGCCAAACCATAAAATGACCTAAAAACTAATAAAAGGATTTTAAAACGAATTCTGAATTCAATAGGCAGCCAGTGCAGGGATGCCAAGATTGGAGAAGCCCGGTCAAATTTCTTTTTGCCCATTAAAAACTTTGCAGCCACATTTTGCACCAGTTGCAGCCTCGCTAACGTTGCCCTGCTTACCCCAAATAGGATGGAGTTGCAGTAATCGATTCGAGTTGTAATAAAAGCATGCACTACTATCTCCAAATGGTGTCTTGTCAGAAATGGTTTTATTTTAGCTAAACGACGTAGATGATAAAAAGAGGAGGACACAATTCCATTTACATGGGCATCAAAGCCCAGGGCATTGTCAAGTTTAACTCCAAGGTTTACAACAGCTGTCTTTACCCTTGAATTAAATGGTCCACAGTCATATGAGGCGGCATCAACATGGCCAGTAGGTCGAAATAGGACTGCCTCTGTCTTGTCCTCGTTGAGGCACAAAAAGTTTGCCAACAACCACCTCTTAACCTCGAACAGGCAGTCCACTAGGTTATCCATAGAACCGCCATGTTTACGTTCCTGTGTCCCCGCCTCCTGCATTCCTGTCAGCAGTGTTCCCGCCACCTTCTGAATTCCAATCTGCTGTGGCCCTGCTTCCTGAGTCTCCTGTGGCCCTGCTTCCTGAGTCTCCTGTGGCCCTGCCTCCTGAGTCTCCTGTGGCCCTGCCTCCTGAGTCTCCTGTGGCCCTGCTTCCTGAGTCTCCTGTGGCCCTGCCTCCTGAGTCTCCTGTGGCCCTGCCTCCTGAGTCTCCTGTGGCCCTGCTTCCTGTGGCCCCGCCTCCTGAGTCTCCTGTGGCCCTGCTTCCTGTGGCCCTGCCTCCTGAGTCTCCTGTGGCCCTGCTTCCTGAGTCTCCTGTGGCCCTGCTTCCTGAGTCTCCTGTGGCCCTGCCTCCTGAGTCTCCTGTGGCCCTGCCTCCTGAGTCTCCTGTGGCCCTGCCTCCTGAGTCTCCTGTGGCCCTGCCTCCTGAGTCTCCTGTGGCCCTGCTTCCTGTGCCCCCGCCTCCTGAGTCTCCTGTGGCCCTGCTTCCTGTGGCCCCGCCTCCTGAGGCCTTGCCTCGGACTGAGCGTATGAGTTTGACAAAATTTTTGCTGACACCTTTTAGTATGATAGACTTTTCTGAGATCTTTTTTGTCTGATGCTATTTAATCAGATGAGTTTTTGAATGAATCCTGATGTTTTTTTCTCCATGGTTTGATGTCTGAGACCTGAGGATATCCTAAAATGTACTTTGTAAAAATGTGATTTGAAAAATTGCTAGCAATGGTTTCATTGATAGAATAATTTCAAGTGCTTAATCCCATATAGCCTTCCTTTAAAAGGGATGAGACATGAAACATCATTGGTTTTGTTTTGTATTTTAGATTTTTTTATTTCTGATGAAAACCAAACAGCTAATTCTTCAATAACGACAAAATAATAATTTGAAAACTGATGTTTGAATTTGTGACTAAAGAGCAAATCAGAAGAAATCTGTAAGGAGGCACAGTTATATTCATACAGTATTAATTGGTGTTACCTGGCCAAGTCAACATAATTCTCCCTGCAGAAGTTTTGAGCATCAGTCCAATTCAGAGATTCAGTAATGAAAACAAATGATGATGAGCCATTTATTTTACCTGTAGACAAATAAAAAATAGAAATCATCATAATATTCAAACATTCTTAAACCAAATAATTGCTAAGTCATTGTCAGTCACACAAAAACCCAAACAGCAGATGTACAATTGAATTAGTAAATGGTGAAATGTTTATTACTGATTATCTAAAATGTGATACTTCAACAAATGAAATTATAAAGTGAATAAATATTAAACATATCTGCCCTGTTATATTGTGTGAACACTTACCATTATAGCACACAAAGTGTCGAATGGATGTGCATGGATTGTCCATCCACCTGCCTGATGAGTCATAGTTATTTATTAAAACACACTCCTGTGTTCCAGGGTAAATTTGTGGGTAACCAGGGTACCAGTTCCTATATGTGGTATCTTCTTCACCATAGAGGCTGCTGTCAGCTAGAGACCATTTCCAGCTGTTTATCACGTCATCATATAGACCTATCCAAGCCTTGCCTGTTGGAGAAAAACACATTTGTTATTTAGAAGCTGCAGTGAAACATGTCCTCAAATGCTGAGTGATCTTAAATCTAATGTATTTTGAGGATTTCTGAGTTAATGATGAGTTTTTCACAATCATCATTAGTAATAATCTGATATTACAGGCTTGTATGAATAGTTCTAAATATGAACTAGAACTGGAAGCAGCATTAGGTTCCAAGACAACCCACACTAGTCTTCTCCCACACCGTCCCCACCCACTCCAGTTGGCCCCTGCACACTCTCCTCCCTGCATCCCGTTAGCCCAAAATTTCATTTGTTTTGGCTTGATGCAACAAACTCTCAGGTAAAAGAAAATTGTGTGAAAAACCTGCCCTTATGGGGAAATTGGTAAAATGTATTTCTGGGTATGCTAGCACTACATGGTGGCAAATGTATGAAAACATTCTGAATGCCAAGACAGCCATTCTATACATGATCTACGATTTTCCTGACAAAATCTTCTGATTTTACAAAAACCAAAGGTGAAATCTCAGATAGCCTATAAGCCACTTCCACCTCACAACTATATTCAGGATATGGCATTAGAATTTGAGTCTGAACCTCTAAGTTTTGGGCAAATCTGTTAATTCGTTATGCAGACAAAACTTTGCAGCCTGATGTCAGAGCAAAGATTTTACTTGGTGCAGATAAAAGTTAACAATAAAAACTACTAACCCTAACCCAGTTTTCATCTGGGTAATAGCGCACATGCACACAATGTTGGGAGGCAAAAAGAGCTTCTGCCCTCGCTATCCAGAGCTGTACCCATGGTGGGTGCCCCCCCTCCCCCAATTAAATAGTTTTTATTGTTAATTTTTATCTGCACCAAGTAAAAACTTTGCTCTGACATGAGCGCTCCAGCCCTTTTCTTTCTAGTTGTAGAAGTTATTAGCCAAAATTCAACGACCTTTGCAAAAGCACCCTACAAGTCTTCTAGGGTTTGAACTTTTGAGTCTGAGTAGCTTTTCAGTCAGAATGCCCTTTCAAATTTCTCCTAGCATTTTCTGATTCTTGAGCCCCAGGACGCAAGAAACAAAAGGAAGAAGAAGAAAAATGAAAATTCCATATTAATACAAAAGAGTTCTGTGCCCTTCTGGCTTGGAACCCTAATGAACTCACCTGTATAACTTGAGGTGGTGTTGACAACAGCAGCAACATCATCTATGTTGTCTGTTGTGGCCAGGTCAGTGTAGTTAAGCCTGCAGATAGTCTGAGCCTCTGTCCAGGTACTTGGTGTGTTCACAAAGTAGTACTGATGGTTTTGGGCAAAGGCTGCAGTGAACAGAGCTGCAGAAACAAAGTATTGACTTTTTGTAGAACTGTTGTATATATGTCACAAGAATAAGATGGATTCAGAAAATTTGCCTTGCACAGAAAAAATCTGCACTTTCTATCTGTATATGAACCATTTTGATTTTCATATTTTTAACTCTGATTTATATCTTCCAAGCTAAGTTTAGGAAAAGGTAGAAGCCATTTATCTAAAAGGGCTATCTGTTAATAAAAAGATGAGATCTCAACAGCAGGACTCAAAAGATGTTATTAGTCACATCCAGTTGTTTAATCCAGTCCGAGGTTAAAACACAAGCACGGTCAAAATCACTTAACAAAGGTTCGAATGTAGAACAATACAAACTGGTAACTGACTGAAGCAAAGGGCGGGGTTTAAATAAATAATGATGTTAATTACACACAGCTGGATAAATGGAGAGTATTACAACAGGAAGTCAACAGTTTAAATTTAAACAGGTTTGTCCACAAAATAAATTATCATCATGCGTCTAATATATTTCTTGAACACATTTATTTATATCATTGAGTATACAATGTATAGTTAAAACCAAATTGTTTAGGTTTGTTTTTATGATCAATATTCCTCTTTGTCTCAGTTTATCTTACCAATAAAGAGAAGTCAGAACTAAATGGTTATGAGAATTAAAAAATCAATACAAAGTCAGCAGGAATATTAAAACAAACCTGTGAGGCCCATGAAGATCCACCTATAATCCATGAATCAGACCTTTATAATGATGCAGATACAACACCCAACTCAACAGTTATTAAAAAGTCTGAAATCACAGCATGTCCTGCAAGGCCATAGTGCAGACAACTACAGAATCTTTCTCTGCTTTGTATCTTAAAGACGGGAACATTGTTTTCATTTGAAAAACGGGTCGGATTGGTTAACAGAGATCTGATGTCTGATGTTTACACACATTCCTGTTCAGGAATGAGGACGGTCACCATTCATTGATACAATCTGCAAAGATGTGGGAATCAGACAAGCTTGAAGAAGAGAACAAAAGCAAGATGATGCTGTCTGATTTAAAGGCTTTAGTTTCACACAAACGTAAAAAAACCAAAACAACAACAACTCAGTTGTATTAAAACTGAAGTAGGTAATTTTGTTTCCTGTTATCATTCCGTCTCCAAGTGAACTTGGACGAGGCAGAAACTGTAATTGTTGCACCAGAGAATAAGATTTAATTCATGAATTAAAACCCAACTGTGCAAACAAGATTTTGTAATCTTAACGCCGCTTTTGATGCTCCAGTGTCTCTAAAGAGTCCCACAAACCAGTTCATTAACATTTTGTGATAAACAGCATTCATTTTACACTGGAGTTGATTTCAAAAGCCTATAAAAATACAGAACCCTACACATGTTTTGTCTCTGGCAGGGAGATGGATTTCTCATTACAGCGAAGCTCATCTTGCTAAATAGATAACATCATTTTCACACACTAAACCTGGTTTGAACCTGTAGAAAGTATTAGCTGCAAATCCACAAATACTTTGAGGGCTGCTAGTCTGCTTGAAGAACTGCTGCTGTCTGTCTCCACATAATCACACTTGCACTTTCACATTTTAGGACTCATGAGTGTTATCTTTTTTAGTTCCATATTACTATGTTAGGTAATTTCTTTTATATTACATGTTTTTTATGTTTTGCTGCTCACTTGTGCCTTGAATTGCCCATTGGGGATAAATAAAGTTTTCTGAATCTGAATTAAAGTTATTCAATAGAAAGATAAGTTGGGTTTACACCCTTGTCTGTTAGTCTAGCCAACCACGCACTAAGATGTAAAATATTTTCTTAAATCAACTAAATGTATCACTTCTCAAGTTTGATTGTAATCCTGATTGTATTGAAAATATATATTTGTCTTCCATGTATAACTCACCCTCCTAATACTCCTAAAACCAGTACTTCTTCAATTCAAGTAACCATTAAAAGAAAGAAAAAAGTACCTCTTCACCTAAACCTTTTAGATTTCAGTTTTAGTACAGATGAGATAAATGCTTTTATGTTCTTAAGGTTCCAGTAATCAGCTTTGAGAGTTTACTTTGTGTTTCTATTCTTTTGTGTTTGCACATGAATAAGAGCTATGTGTTCCAACCTGTTTGACATGAGTCATTTGTCATTTCCAAGAAGTACCTCTCTAAATTCCTGCTTCTTGCTTTCACTTTTGTTAATGTAACACCTATCACATTGTACACACATTTTAAAATAAAAGTAAAATAATACTTTAATAAGAATCCATCACATTTTATTCTGGAATGAAAAACGTTATGATGTTTACCACTGAGAATGTAATAGCTACTCAGTGGAAAATGATTTGCAGTTAATTGAAAGCCAAGTGGATGTGTTGTTCCCAGTTATATTTTTAAATTGAACACAATTAACCTTATGTCTGCACATTTTTATCTGTTAAAAACCTGAACTAACTCACCTGGAGAAGCCTGGAAGCTGGACTGTAAACACTAATTCCCAATCTCTTTGTGTTGCTAGTGTTTAATCTCCACAGTTGTGAAATAATGATTTCTTTCTTATCTAGTCTGTACTTTAAAGTAACAACAGATAGTTTTTAAACTTTAAGCTAGAGCTTTAACATTAATCTCAGTGATTGTTGCGTTAGAAACTTGACCCGTTTCATATTTGACACCACTCTGCAGCCCTCTGCTGGCCAGATACTGCACTTAATACTTTTGTGGAGTGAGTAGGTGCTCTATAGGGGGAGCTCTTTACCTGCTTTACGGCTGTTAGCTGTTATGCTAGCAGTTAGCTTTTTCAGTTTGGTAATAGTCAATAAAAAGTACAAGAAGTACAAGAAGAAGAAAAAGAAATTTGCTTTTTTGTTTGCATCATGGTGGAGCCTGGAAGTAAAAGTAAGAGTAATGTCTTTGGAGGCGAAGCAAAGAGATAAAACCAGAGTGAACATTGGCATGGCCTACACTAGTTTGAGGGAGCTAAAGGAGGCTACAAAATCACAGACTGCTGGTGACCTGGCTTTGTTGCTATTGGACATGTAAGTAATAATATTTTTGTCCAACAGTGTGGATCTTTTTACTTTCTGGTTTATTTTAGTATTAGTTGGGTCCAAGGCTGCCAACTCTCATGCATTGAGCATGTGACATGCATCTGACCCTCTTCACAAGAAGAATGCAAAGTTGGAATCTGTAGATCAAAACCTTGTAGTCTGTACATCAGCTTTGCTCTAAAGCTGCAGATCTGCAGCTATGAAATGTTGTCCTTCACTCTGGTCTTCCTCAAAAACAGTTTTAATGAATTTAATGTTGCTACATTAGAAATGCGTGTAGGGCTCGGGCATTTTTGCAGCAGTCGCAAATACAATTACCCGTAACAATTCAGACCAAGTTGAACAGAATGTTCTGTAGCTAATCCCTGAATAGTGCCAGTGTTTACAAATGCTAAGCCCTCTCAATACATCGTTGAGTGAAATATGCGGAACAGAGTTTTTTCTGGATTAGAGAAAATAATTTAGATTTTTTTATAATGATTTATGAAAAAATTGCTTAACAATACAGGCCATTTACCATTTTAGCACCATCTAACCTGGACTAATGGCTTGAGTGGTGGTAGTGGGTGTGTGTGTGTGTGTGTGGGGGGGGGGGGGGGGGGGGGGGGGGGGGTCAAGGATCCAAATTTACACAGATTTTTAGAATCTCTGGTCACTAAACTTCATTAAAATAAACATAATATTACATTCTACCTCATTTCAGTACTGCCTTATGAAAAAGTCATGTCCCCTCATGGCCCCCCAATCTCTTTCATATAGATCAGATGTTTGATGAAATCTTTGTAAATATTGGTCCTTATGTGTCTGCTAATCATGGGCATCCCCCCGACCAAATGACAAAATTCCTAACCTTCCTTCTTTGTTGAACCTTCCAAATCTTTAAGAAATAATTTCAAAAAGAATAGGGCCCTAGTGTGTAAAATACTTCAAGCAGTTCAGAGTAGGGATTGCATCTATGGTAGCCCACATGTATCAAAAAGACAATATGTCATCAACGACATCCAGCTTTTAATCCAGGTATGAGGTCCGTTCTTTATAAAAAGCATGGGCTTGATAGTATAATTGTTTGCCAATTTTTAGAAACTAACCCACAATCGAGCAATTAAATAAACATTTTTAATAATGACTACTATATTAGACCAGAAGGAAGAAAACATGTTCTGTCAAACTGCTCGCAGAGTGTCGTGGGGATCAGGATAGTTATCGGCAATCCGCATGCAGAGGAAGGGTGGCGTGAGCTGGGCAGGGAGCAGAGTCTGGTAGTGCGTGGACTTGCGGGAGATGCGGTGGAGATCGAACGCTCACGCTGGCCATGGGTTAGCCACCGGCTAAAGGAGGAAGGCTGGACTGTGTTGGGTGTGAGACAGCAAGCGGAGAAGGAACTTCAGGAGGGGTCTTGAAGAAGGAATTTTAAACTGATATGTTTGGACTGGATCAGGGGGTAGTAACTTAACCGCTTGGAGGCTTGGTGTCCAGTAAATGGTGGGCGGGGAGCTCATCATATGTGGCTGCCAAGAGTTAGGTATTTATTTATTTTATTTATTCTTTATTTAACCAGGAAGGTCCCATTGAGATTAAAAACCTCATTTTCAAGGGAGTCCTGGCCAAGAGGCAGCAAGAGTTACAGTTACAACATATATATATATTTTCCAGTTACACAGACATGTTATGTACAGAATTACAGAAGGCAATTACAACACAGGGTATCTCTCTCAAGGGCTCTCAGTCTGGTTTTAAATGTATTCAAGGAGATAAGCTCGGTTAGTTTCCAGTTTTCCTGCAGCCTGTTCCATGCAGAAGGAGCAGAGTGAACAAAAGCCCTTTTACCCAGTTCAGTGCGAGCAAACTGAGCACAGAGTAACAACTGATCGTTTGCACGCAGACTGTGAGAAGTTATACTTCTCCGTGAGATTAAGTTACAGATGTAGTTGGGTAGTAATCCAAGCATGGCCTTGTAAATGAAAGTGTACCAATGTGCCAACCTCCTGGTGGACAAAGAAGGCCATCCCACTCGAGAATACAATTCACAATGATGGGTCAGTGGTCTACAGTTAGTAATAAACCTCAGCGAGGCATGATAAACCACATCAATCTTACCAAGACACTGTGCTGAGACATTCATATACAAAAGGTCTCCATAATCCAGAACAGACAGAAATGTTGCAGTAACTAGTCGTTTTTTTGCCTCAAAGGAAAAACACAGTTTATTTCGAAAAAAGAAACCCAGTCTGAGTTTGAGTTTCTTCACAAGATTATCTATATGGGGCTTGAAGGAGAGGGAGTCATCGAGCCAGACACCAAGGTATTTGTATGTGTGGACCACCTCTATGATATTTCCCTCCAGAGTGGTCACTGGGGGCATACTTAGAGGTCTTTTTTTAGAGTTTGAAAACAACATTAGTTTAGTCTTGTCAGCATTGAGGACCAATTTTAACTGCAGAAGTGTTTGTTGGACCTCATTAAAAGCTTTCTGTAAGACTTCAACAGCTTTAGTGGGGGATGTTCCAAAACAGTAAATGATTGTGTCATCAGCGTAAAAGTGCATATTAGCATCTGACACGTTTTGTCCTATGTCATTTATATACATAATGAACAAGAGGGGTCCCAAAACCGAACCCTGTGGTACTCCCTTGTGGATACTCAAAAATTCAGAGGACAACCCATCACATTTAACACATTGAGTTCTGTCATTCAAGTAGTCTGTGAACCATGAGATCGCATGTTCAGACAATCCCAAACAAGGAAGCTTTTGTTTTAAAACAGCATGGTCTACAGTGTCAAAGGCTTTTGACAGATCAATAAAAAGTGAGGCACAGTACTGCTTTTTATCCAGAGCAACAAGAATGTCATTGATCACCTTTGTGGCTGCAGTGATGGTGCTGTGCTTTTTTCTGAAACCTGATTGCAGGTTTGAGAGAAGGTCATTTGAAAGGTATGATGAGGTTTTGACAAGTTTGATTGTTTTTCAAACTGACAAAGTACAGCAACAGTGTTTATATTCTCCTTCTTAGTTGGTTTGACAGACTGCATGCTTCCAAGGTGTACTGCTGCCCTCCACTGTCTCTTTCAGGTTACATCATGTCAAACCAAAAACAGGAAACATGGAGCATTATATCTTGTATGTCCCTAAACAGCTACCGTATTTCAAGATGGTGCACGACTATGGAGCGTCGACCACAATTTATGCATCTAAAAATGTAAAATTTCAAGCTAATAGGAATACTAAGAATAAACGTTGGTGAGAAATATTAATGAAAAAGGACAAGTTTGTGAACGGATACACAGAATGTGATAGTAAACAAGTAGAAATACGTATAAAAGACTGTGCCTTTACAGTGATTCCAGATAGCGGAGGAGGAGCATCAGATCTACTCTGAGCCCCTCACGAATGACCGAGCTTCTCACTCAGTCTCTAAAACAAAACCCTAGAGCAAAACAAAAAGATGCTGTGGCTTCTTAGGGTTAGAAGAAATAACTTCTGGGTCGCTCATTTTACTGGCTAGCATACTGTGCACAACTCTGGAGCTTTCTGCTGGCAAGTGTCGAATTACAAGTGCTGGTCCTGCAGCGTTAGCTCAGTGCAGACTCAGCAACCCCGCGGGCTCACAGATTGTAAACAATGACTACGTACCTCTTTAGCTTCCTAAAAGTAGAAAATAACCCAGCCGGGTAAGAAGAAAATCTGTTTGAATGTAAACTTCCTTCCAACATGATTGGAGACTGTTTTGAGATTATTTCACTGTAAAAATCTTACGTATTGTACCTTTAAAATAAAAAATGTATAGGGTTTCTTGAGTATTATTTTGTAAATAAACTGTCCCTGTTTTGGACAGTTTATAATTCAACTAAACCTATATTTAATAGATAACCCAGCATCACAGCCTCCGCCAGATCCTGGGAAGTCTTAGTTAAATAATGAATGTAAATAAATGAAGATGATGACATCACAACGTTGATGAGCCAGTTTGATTAAACTCTTTGAAATGACAGATCCAAGTAAAAATAATCAATAACCACTAGAAAGCCATATTACCACACCATGCCACCTATTTATTTATAATGCATTTTCAAATGTACAACAGCAGGGTTGTCCAGAGTGAGGTACATAAAACCAGAACATAAGAAGCAGATGAGTACTCTAACATAAAGTTGAAAGACACGCTCAAGAAGTAAAACAGATTTAAACTCTAATCTGAAGCTGTTCATTCTGCATTAAGAGACAAGGCAATAAGTGTGCACTCAGTAAGTGAGGGTGTGTGTCTGAACTGCAGGAGCAAAGCATGCCAGGTCAGATATGGTCAAAGCTCTCTCCCCCTGGTTTTACAACTCACCTTAGTGACTTTTTAATGCTTTTTAACCTCTGTGTTCACATGGCTGTCTAGTTTTACATGAGGATCCATCTTGACTCACAACTTAGTGATTTATCTTTTCACTCATGGTGCCACGGAGGAAAGGCTGATACTGGGAGTCTGGTTAGAGTTGTAAGGCTCAAACATGCATCGGTCTCTTCTTCATTAAAATAAATAAAATCTAATTGCCTTTCAGCTCCTGATGTCAGCAATATAGTCTAAAGTGGGCCGAACAGAGTGAGCACCAGTATTTTTTAATATGAATAAAAACCTGGCAATCATATTTAGCCTACAAACATTATTTAAAGAATTAAAAAAACTCATCCAGTTCTGATTAATTTCAGGGTAGTAGAAAATGAGCAGAGATGACTAAAATCAAGCTGAAAGACACACACAAGAAGTATAAGAGACTTAAAATATGATATGAAACAGTTCACTCAAAAGCCAAGGAATAAGAGTGAATTTATAAACATGATTTAAGAATAGTAAGCGAGGGGGTGCGTCTGAACTGCAGCAACCTGCCAGTTCACCAGTTTCAGCTGTAAGTTGTTCTCCAGAACCTCTGATGTTCTCAAACACAGAGAACAGAGTGAATGTGTATTCAGTTCCAGCAGTCAGAGAGTAGACTGTGTAAGTTACTGGTCCATCTCCAGTTGGTGCACTGATGCTGGTCTCTGTTCCATTAAACTGGAGAACAAAACTGGTATTGTTGTTGACTTTACTCCACTGCAGAGTGATGCTGGTCTCATTTTGTCTAGATGGCCTGAAGCTTTTAGGGTTTGGAGGAGCTGAAAAAAAAAAGTACATGGTGAACAGTTGACAGTGTTAAGTTTTATTTCCCCTTTTTACTCCAGCAACAAGTTTCTCTTCATATTTTATGTTGAAATTGAGCCAGTGAGGAAGGACATCATTGATAGAAACTTTTAATATAATTTAGGGTTCTTCATTTGTTCTTTGAAGTTCAGGATGTGAAGTGAGACAACAGCCTGAATCGTGAGACACAGATTCAAAGCTTTCCTTCAATAATCCAACTTTATATCACCAAATCACAGCTTTTAATAAAGGAGGTGTGTAATATTTTTTTTCATAATTCATAATAGTCCAATGTTTTATTCTTAACAAGGACTAGGAGTAGAGCAGCTCCTTCTTCTGGTGAGAAGTGGTTCTATAAACGTCTCCCCTGTGTGACATCACAAATGGGGACTTTTACAAATGGCTTGTTTTAGGCACAAAAAAACCAAACACTGGCAGAAAAACGATGGACCGTTTTTTTCACGTTTAAAGTGTTTATAGCGGCAGTAGAGACAAACATGGCAGCACAAAACGATACAAAAGGTAACTTTTGCACAATAAGTTCCTTTTAAATTGTTTGTATTGGATAAAGTTTACCTAGTGACTGTTTTCAAAATTCAACACAACACTTGTCATATTCCATTCCTTTAGAAGTGATGAAATGATCTCACCAGTGGCAGCTGTAAGTTGTTCTCCAGAGCTCCAGATGTTCTCAAACACAGAGAACAGAGTGAATGTGTATTCAGTTCCAGCAGTGAGAGATGAGACTGTGTAAGTTACTGGTCCATCTCCAGTTGGTGCACTGATGCTGGTCTCTGTTCCATTAAACTGGAGAACAAAACTGACATTGCTGGCCAAACCATTCCACTGCAGAGTGATGCTGGTTTCATTTTGTCCTGATACATTGAAGTCCTCTGCATTTAAAGGGGCTGATGTGAATAAAGGACATCATGGTTAGTAAATGATCCTCTGGTGTGTGACAAAAAATGAAGTCAATAATCTTACCAGTAGCTGCAGTGATGATGACTCCAGAGCTTCTGATGTTCTCAAACACAGAGAACAGAGTGAATGTGTATTCAGTTCCAGCAGTGAGAAATGAGACTGTGTAAGTTACTGGTCCATCTCCAGTTGGTGCACTGATGCTGGTCTCTGTTCCATTAAACTGGAGAACAAAACTGGTATTGTTGTTGACTTTACTCCACTGCAGAGTGATGCTGGTCTCATTTTGTCCTGATGACCTGACGTTGTTTGGGTTTGGAGGAGCTGAGAGAAATAAAATTATACATGGTGAACAACTGACAGTGTTTAACGTTACCATGCTCTATATATAAGCAAAATGTTCCTATGAAGATCCTACCATGCACTCCAATGATCACACCATACCTTGGCCCATGTCCAGGCCAAACTTTCTGAGACATTCAGAATGTAGTCATGCTGTTCTAACATAATGCTACCATGTCATGGGTTTATAGCATAGGCATGAGGCTAGCATGACCCAGGACCCAATACACTTCAACCAAAATCACTATGGAAGTCTGGTGGTTGCCCTAAACCATTGCAGACCTTTTATGTGTAAGTGAAAGCCCAATGTGTTCTCAACATGCACTCTCAATGATTATGGCTTAGAGCTGATGAAAACCCCACAATCAAAATCTCAATTAGAATATTGTGAAAAGGTTCAAATATAGGCTCAGAGTTTCACACTCTTCACACCTGCAAAGGTTTCCTGAGCCATTAAATGGTCTGCTAGTCTAATGCCTTCTTTCCACTGATGCAAAAATGGCATGTAACGTAATAGCGGCATTATACCCGCAAGCTCCCTTCCAACCGGGAGCGTTTCAGATGCAAAATGGGAGCGAAAGCGTTCTACACTGCTGATCCTTCAAAGTCACAAAATCACAGGAGAATTGCAACACCACATGTGATTTCAGAAGTCCACACAATAACAAGCAAGGAGAAAGGCAGCTGCATGTATCCAAAAAGGTCTGTGGTTTATTTTCTGTTCTGTTTACATTGGCTACAGGGTTTCACAGGAAATGATGTACGTTTATCTGCATTTGACTTTTATTTTGAAAGTTTCCTGTTGTTTTACACTGCTTTTGTTTGTGACTTCCTATCTGGCCTGATCTGAATTGTGTAGTTTGATGTGTTTGGGAAGCATAGCACATAAATTCTAGCCTAGTGAACTAGACCAATTTCTTGCCTTGCAAAGTTTAGTCTAGGCACGTTTCATTGGAACCCTCGCAGCCGGATCCACTGCTGTGGCTGTCCAATCACAGCTCGCTATAGTTTTGGTTGGGCCAATCACAGCGCTCTATATTGTGGGCCAATCACAGAGCGGGAGTAGCAAATGACGTCAGCGCTGTGGCCGCGAACACAAACATCATGGCGGAAGCGCAGGAACGTTAGTTTGAAACGGCTTTGTCATCAACATTGGATTATTTAGACTCCAACGTGCGTAAGTCTGTCGGATATACTTAGCGGCTTCTTATTTTTATCAAACAAAGTAGTGCAATGTCCCAGTACACCTGATATTCACATGTTTTTATACAAAAACGACAGAAATCATTGATGTTAGACGCCATTGCTGCCTCCCTCTTTTCCGTCGCTGTGATTACGTCACGTAGTTCGTTACTCTGATTGGTCCTAGCGCTATCCAATTGCGTGCAGAGTAGACATTTTGAAAGACAACCATAGATCCCGCCCCATGACTGAGAGCCGTCAATGGTTCGTGGCCAGACTATATATTCACATATATAGGATGGCTTTCCAGGCTACATAAATTGTAGACTCAAAACATAATGAAAGTGTCCCTTTGATTCTGCGACGCATCCAAAATGTTACACTTTGCTGCTGGGGGAAAGGAACCCATTCACTAAAAACTATAACAGTGGCTAAATGCTGGATAATATGTTTCACAGCCTTTTCACGTCCGGTGGAAAGAAGGGGTGAAATTAATTACTGAAATAAGTGGACTTTTGCACCATAATCTAATTTTTTGAGCTTCACCTGTAAAGACCATGCACATTCCCATGACTCATTACAGTTTTCTTTCTTTCACGGTCCTTGGTTCAGAAATTCTCCACATGAACTTCTGTTGTACAAACATTTTAGTGTTTGAGTCGTCAAACTTTAAATGATTAAAGATATCAAGACTTCCTACTTGGTGTTTCTTTTTTTTTATTAATTTTTTTATTGAAAGAAACACAATATCCATTTAAAAAAAAACATTGTTCATAATGTCATTTGTTCCCTCCATAAACAATTTTCTCTTCTCCCAACAAAAACAATATATTTACACAGACACAATTAAAAATAATAATAATAATAATAATAGATAAAATAAAGTAAAAAAATAATAATAGAAGGAGGGGTGGGGGTGTGGGGGGCGGCGACCACATCAATTGGGTGGTATCATCTTTAGAGGTTCACAGTGACTTACAAAAGGGCCCCATATGTGATCAAACTTTCCAGAAGCTCCCCTTACCGTGAGGCCCACCTTCTCTAACCGCATTAGTCTTTAGACCGAAGTCCGACTTGGCTCCATAAGAAGAAAAAAGAAAAAAAAATATATTAATAATAATAATAATAATAAAAATGAAATATCTACCATGTCTCGCTGTATCTTATTTCGAAACCATCATTTTGATATAGTCCTCGGCATCCTTGGTTGAGGTGAAGTCACGTTGTACTCCATGATATGTGATGCGAAGTTTAGCTGGATGAAAGATGCCAAACCGAGCTCCTTCAATACTCCGAAGTTGACGGCAAACATCATTGAAAGCTGCGCGTGCCTCCGCTGTCTTGGTGGTGTAATCGGGGAAAACAGAGATGACCATATTGCGTACTTGTACTTGTCTCAGTTCTCTGGCTTTTTGGAGAATTCTGGCACAATCCTCATAATAGTGCAATCGCACAATCATGGCACAAGGGCGTCCCCCGGCAGCTGGTTTAGGAGCTAAAGATCGATGAGATCTGTCCACCAACTGTTCCCTCTCGAGTTGAAACGCTTCCCTGAGGAGCGCAGACACATCCACGGCAGACAAAACATTGTCCTCCGGCACACCAATAATACGTATGTTGTTGCGACAGGACCTAGATTCCAAATCCTCGCACTTGTTCTCCAACGCATCCATCTTTTTTGTCATGGCATCCATTTTAGCTTGAAGATTAACAATGTCATCCGTACATCCAGAAAGAGATCGCTCCACCTCCTTCACCGTGCCTCTGAGTCCCGCGAAGTCCTCACGCAGGGCTGAAATATCTGAGGAGAGGTCCGTCTTCAGCATTTGCATGTCAGACCTGATAACCATGAGAGTTTCCGTATGTGCTGCCTTCAGCTCTATTTTTAATGTTGAAATCTCCCCACGGAACACAGACAGGAGTTCAGCTTTCATGGAGCAGTCCATCTCAGCAGATGGCCCGTCGGATGATCCTGGCCGAAGCGGAGTTTCACCACGAGGCGGAGATGTAGCCGAGGCGGCAGGCTGCTGGGTGGGTTGAGTAACACCGGCGGTTTTGCTAGCTTTTCGTGACATTATTAACGTCTAAGATGGAGCTAATGCGTTTTAAAGACAAAATAAATCTTTCAAAGTAAAAAGAAACATAAGTGCGCGCCTACAAAAATCAAATAGCCCTTTAGCTCTGGAGGAGCGACACTCAATGTGACCTACGCCATCTTGGGCCGAACCGGAAGTCCCCTACTTGGTGTTTCATGACTCACATTGGCGTTGAGACCAAAAGTTTATATCAAGACATGAGCTTGTTTGAAATGTTTTAAAGTTTTATATTTAATGGTCCTATAGAAAATGTTAATAAAGGATAATTCTATTCTAGAGGTAAAAGTTTAACCTTTAAAAATAATAGATGTTTTAAAAATTGGGTTATGAGAGGGCTGAACAAAGGAGAAATGGACAGACTTAGTGGGTGTTGGGCTCAGATCCTCCAAACTCCCTTCAGAGGTAGGAGAGGAAAGATGATTAAAAGAAATGATTGACAGACATGCCAGTTGATTCAATGATGAAGACATTATAGTTACAACCACTTAATAAATGCTTTGGTTCTTCCTTTGTTCTGGGAGGTTAAGAATTTGGTGTGAAACAACAGGTTGAATTGTGGGACACATGCTAAGCTTTTCCTTTGAACACAACACTTGTCATATTCCATTCCAGAAGTGATTAAATGTTCTCACCAGTTTCAGCTGTAAGTTGTTCTCCAGAGCTTCTGACATTCTTAAACACAGAGAACAGAGTGAATGTGTATTCAGTTCCAGCAGTCAGAGATGAGACTGTGTAAGTTACTGGTCCATCTCCAGTTGGTGCACTGATGCTGGTCTCTGTTCCATTAAACTGGAGAACAAAACTGTTGTTGTTGACATTATTCCACTGCAGAGTGATGCTGGTCTCATTTTGTCCTGATGACATGAAGTTTTCTGGGTTTGGAGGAACTGAGACAAAAAAATGAACACGGTGAACAACTGACAGTGTTAATATTCTTTCACACTGGATAAAGACCACGCTATCCATAATTTATTAGAACATGGCTGGATCAGTGCTACATTCTGAATATACACCAAAATGTTTTTACTGCCATCTTCCACATCACCATCACCACACTATCAGCAACAAGTTACTATGAACATCCTAATAAATCTTTAAATCATTTCAATCAATCATATCTATTAGGGAATGTTATCGTGCAAATTCCATTTTTTTTGCTCTCTTCCCCTGGCTTTAATCAAGTGCTTGTTACCTGATGAAGCTGATTTTTGGGTTCTAGCCTAAAAAGGGACAACACACAGTCCCATGACGCATTCACATTTTTCTGTCTTTCCACGGTCATGGTTCAGGAAATTTACACATTTCTCACAAAGGATCTCAAATTCTGTTGTACAAACATTGAGGCGTCAAAACTAAACCATTGAAGACTTCAAGAGTTCCTACTTGGTGATAGCCTGGCCTGCCAGACTCTCCCTCTGTCTATTCTACACAGAAAATGAGTCTGGATACTCAGAGGCAGAGAGCGCCATGAGGGGCGGGACTAGGCAGCTCAAAAATAACCAATCTGAAAAAAGGCAGAAATGACTACTATTGCGCGAGGCTGTAGTTTTTTGTAGCTGTAATTAAAGATGGCGTCTGGCGTACACGTGAATGATAGTTGTCTTTGTAGTAAAAACTTAAGAATCCAAGGAGTTATCACCAATTCATTCAATTTCATTTCATTTATTTATTTATAGAGCGCCTTCTCACCATCTTGCCTTGTCAGTCAAGGCAGCCCAAAGTGCTGAACACAACAATGTAAAACAAGTAGCAAAATAAAAAGTGATACATCCTAATAATATAAATTAAAAAATACTACACATGAACTCATGTTGACCACCAGGGCAATAAAATCCTAGATAAAATCTTAATACAGCTAAACGCTGCATACAGATAACTAAAAACCAGGCACCTATAAAAAGAAAGGCCAGTTGACACATTAATCCGATAAAAACAATCAGACCAGAGGCCTAATGAGGTGGTGTGAGTCTGTAATGCACTTTCAGTTTTGCTTTAAAAGCCCCAAGTGAAGTTGTGCATCTAATTTGAAGGATATTCCACAATTTAGGGGCAAAAATGGCAAAAGCTCAGTCTCCGTGACTCTTAAGCCTAGTTCATGGAACATCCAGTAGATTATTGGCAGCAGAGCAAAGTGATCGTGAAGGTGTGTGTTTCTGCAGGTGCGATGATTAATAAGGTGGAGCAGTCCCTGATAATGACCGGAATGTGAATACAAGAACCTTGACCTCAATGCAATGCTTTACCAGAAGCCACCGCAGTGCATGTAACACTGGAGAGATGTACTCCTATTTTTTTACTTATTTTTTTACGATAATGAACCTTGCTGCAGCGTTCTGACCCATTTTGCAGCTTTGACAGTGTTGAAGTGGTCAGACCAACATAAAGAGAGTTGCAGTAGTCTAGTCTGGAAAGCACAAATGCAGATGTGACAATCTCAAGGTTCTTTCTGGATAGCATAGGCTTAATCCTTGCAAGGCACCGAAGCTGAAAAACGCAGGATCTCACCTTACAGAATAACCAATTCTGTATTAATATTTGAACAAAAACTACGAGACAGGACAGTTTTCGACATATGATCGCGGTCAGGTGAGCCACAAGCGGAGCCAGCTGGTATATTAAACTTTTTCCAAATCCAGTTGGTAGCACAGCGCAAACATCTTTCTTTAGAAGAAAGGCTTTTAGCACTAATTCTTGCTGTGGTTTATAGACATGTCCAAGTCATTTAGAACAGAGGAAAGAGCCGCAGCGAACTCCGCTTCAGACGCCATCTTCGTTGTTTATGAGAAACTGAGCATTGCTGTGTGTGACATACGCTGCTCAGCGCTGATTGGCTTGGTTAGAATTCTCAGGGGGTGGCGTTATTTGAATGGGAGCGTTACCAGACCCATTACTTCCCATAAGGAAGCATTGGCATGGCTGGCCAGGCTAACTTGGTGTTTCACATCTTGGAACTGGCGTTGAGATCTCAAGGTTATTTAAAGACATGAACTTGTTTGCAAAATCTAAAAGTTCTATAGAAAATGTTTCATTAAAGGAAATGTCTATTCTATATTATTGGCTAAGGTTAAACTTGTCTTTTTTCTGATCTTAAAGGAGCAGGAGGCAGGATGATGAAACGAAACTCATTAGCGACGCGCTCGGCACTGTGAGTAACTGCAGCCCGGCACGAGAGCGCGCATGAACTCTTCACTATGAAAAAAAAAAAGTTTCACAGTGATGTACGGCCAGAGCGTGGCTCGATATTATCAAAACAAGGCACCATGTCTAGCGACGAAGTAAGTAACAGTCCTGCTTAGAGGTTGGACTGTAGGTCAAATATGACATATTTCTAATGATTCATCTTCGGTTTGGAAAATGTCCGTTCTCTTCAGTGGTACACAGAAACTGAAGTATGATCACAGCTGAAATGCTACCGCACGCTAGCTCTCTCCGGCTACCGCACTATAGCTATCTCCGACTCATCGGTGAGATCATATCATCAAATCAAGCTCTGTTTACATTTCTCGTCAGAATAAACGGAGCATCTATTTATCTCAAAAGACAAGTGGTGTCTCGTCCACAAAACGCAGAAGTGATCCGATTACTCCTTAGTTGCATTTAGCTATTTCAAATGGATCAGGAAGCTATATGCTAAGCACCGTTAGCTTCTTGTTTTTTGTTCATCTGCACAAAGATTTGTTAGATTACCTAAACTTGTATTATCTAAATCCATAGATTTTATTTTCTTAGTTTAAATTGCGGAGACCCCGCTCTGATATGTTTACCGATTATTCCTTACCTGGTCACTAGAAAATGAGCCATGTCCGCATCCTTTTTCAGTCCCAGATCAAGTTGAAGCAGTCTCCATTCTTCAATAGCGTATCCAATACATATTCGGGTCCCTGTCCGGCTTTTCTCATACTTTCTTTTTGACTCTCGAGATGCCGCTGATAAAACCTTCTTCTTTGTGCCACTCTTTAGTGGGCTTTGAGTTGCGCTTGGTCTTTTGCTGGTTGTAGAATCCATTTCCAGAGTTCGTCCTCTTCTTCTGAGGTTTTAACGCGGCTAGCAAACAACTCATTACCGCCACCTAGCCAGCTTTTTCCTCTTCTTCTTCTTCCGGTTTTGAAGCTTGTCGATAACGCGCTTGAAGTGTCACATCCGTAAAACAGCGCGGGAAATTCATGTCCGAACTGCAGCGCATTTTGCAGCACACAGCCTAGTTTACAAAATGGAATGATAAATGGATTTCATCATTCTTTGTGGTTTAAAATGCTTCTGAAATTTATTTGTGTATTTAATGTAGTCTAAATTTATTTGTGTATTTTAGTGACTGTTGTAAATAGTGCCGTGAATCCGCCTGTTCATGTGGCATACACAGCACCAGTCCTGAGCTCTCGCGTGCACAGCTCAGGTGGCATGTGCATTGCGTCTGAGAGCCAGACTCAAGCCCCTACCTCCGCAGGTCATTCCAGGTTAGCATGGGGAACGGTCCGTGGGGGTCAATGCTCAAAAGGGCGAGTTAAGAAGCCCAGAAACACAAACAGTCACAACTTCTGCAGCAGTGTCCTGATGGCAACTGCATGCGCAGAGATGAAACACTGCAGCACATTCTCGCGGTGAAATAGGGTTTCTCGCTGCACCGAGGAGTCTGAGATGAACCGCTTTGGGGCTAAATGTGAATGTAAAAAAGTTGACCTTGGCTGATTCACATCACAGGGCGCGTAGAGAGGTGGACGCTCCACTTCAGGATAGGTGCATGCACGGAAGAGCCCGAGCACTTCCAGGCAGTACCGAACACTCTGGTTCTGAGCACAGACGTGAAAGCTTCAGCCCAACCTGCATCACACTGTGGAGGGGAAGCAGAACCGCACCAGCCCAACCTACTCCATACTGGCGTGCAGCTGGGGAGAGCCCGGCCAGCCAGATGCATGACTTGAGAAAAGTGAGAGGGAGGGGTGTTAAGTTTTGGAAAACATGCGTGAGGAAACAGCAGCTGGTTCACCTGAACCATCTCCGGAGGTGAACTGGATGTACTAGCCTTAGATAAATCAAGAAATAATACTCCAACAAAATTACTATGATCATAAGAAGAAGAAACCATTAGTAAATTTTAATTAAGCAGTGGTGGTCGAGAAACCAGATCTTAAACCAGATTGAAATGGGGATAAAATATTCCATCCATCCATCCATTTTCTGTAACCGCTTATCCGAGCAGGGTCGCGGGGGGCTGGTGCCTATCTCCAGCAGTCATCGGGCAAACAGGCATAGATAAAATATTAAACTTATTCATATATTCTTGCAGTTGCTGAAAAATTATTTGTCCAAATATCTTTGCAACAGCACAGATAATAGAAATTGGGCAATAGTTTTTTTAAATTGTAGGATCACCTCCTTTAGAAAGAGGGGTAACTCTAGTAGTTTTCTAGCCTAGTGAACTAGACCAATTCTTGCTTTGCAGAGTTTGGTCTAGGCACGCTTCATTGGAACCTTCGCAGCCCAAACCACTGCTGTGTCTATCCAATCACAACTCGCTATAGTTTTGGTTGGGCCAATCACAGCGCTCTATATCATGGGCCAATCACAGAGCGGGAGTAGCCGATGACGTCAGCGCTGCGGCCGCGAACCCAAGCAACATGGCGGCAACTCAGAAAACACGTTCGTTTGAAACGGCTTTGTCATCAACATTGGATTATTTAGACTCCAACGTGCGTAAGTCTGTCTGATATACTTAGCGGCTTCTTATTTTTATCAAACAAAGTAGTGCAATGTCCCAGTACACCTGATATTCGCGTGTTTTTCATACAAAAACGACAGAAATCATTGATGTTAGACGCTATTAAAGCCTCCCACTTTTCCATCGCCGTGATTACGTCATGTTGTTCGTCACTCTGATTGGTCCTAGCGCTATCCAATTGCGTGCTGACATTTTGAAAGACAATCGTAGATCCCGCCTCACGACTGAGAGCCGTCAATGGTTTGTGGCCAGACTATATATTCACATATATAGGATGGCTTGCCAGGCTAGTAGTTTTCCACATTGACAGAAATGTGCAAGTATCCAGGGATAGGCTACAGTGAAGTAATTTTCATCTTAAAAGCGGCGGGGGGGCATATGGCTTGAGTGGTGATGGTAGTGAAGGGGGGGCCCAAGAGTCCAAATTAACAATAAAAAAATAACACAGCATTCTACCTCATTTCAGTAAAAATAAGTAGAAACTGAATGGATCCCAACTGCCTAATGAAAAAGTGAGGGGGACAATTTCAAACTGTGAGTTAGCTTTTGTTATTTTTCATCAATAATTGCTATTAAAACAATTGTAATTATAGCCATTTAGTGATCCAAAATATGAAATGTGAACTTTTCATATTTCTTTACAGTGTCAAGTAGGTGTAGTTAAAATTTCCATCACAGAAGTTTAAAATTATTGCATCAGAAGTAAAATACATATATTCTAGTCCAGTGGTTCCCAACCTTTTGTCACAAGGACCCCCTTTCCTGTGTCCTAGACAATGTAGCGTTGTGGAAAGTGCTATATTTATTGAATGATCAATGAGATGTAATAATCCATATAAATATGAATTGTCAATCTTATTGATCTTTAACTGTTAATTTAACATTACCTTAGATTCTTTGTAACATCAGTTACACTTCAGAATAATTCAGAGTTAAGAAAATAGTTATAAAAATAAATTTAATACTATTTTTCCTAATTAACGAGGACACAACACAAACAATGATGAATGATGGTTGAAACAAGATATTGAGACAGTTAATGAAGTGATGGAATGGTTTGCTAGGTGTTAGGCGGCAAAACCTTGATTAAGTGTCTTCGAACCTTGTAACGTCTGGGTGTAAGACAGTCTAATTGTATGGTTTAGCAAATTCTAAATTAATAAAACCATTTGACATCAGCATGTGCAGAGCCTACTACACCTTGTGCGTGGAGGTCCTCGTGATCCAGGGGTCAGAGAGGTCGGTAAGGACAGGCTGTCGGTGGCGTTGACCTCTGAAGTATTGGACCGTAGCTTTGTCCAAATACGAAACCGTCTGGTCTGAGGTCACCCCAGGTGACCTCAGTAAGCCGATGAGTCTGTTTTGCATCTGATGCAGCGTGCAACAAAAGGTTTGACCTTGGAGTCGTAAGAAACTGGTATCTTATCTGTTCGTTACCCAGCCGACCATGCTGGGGCAGAACTCTTTAGAGTTGCATCTCGTTTGCTCCTTTTTGAACTGACTTGTTCGAGGAATGCATTCACTTTTATCAACTCCTTGCTTATCAATTTGCACAAATTTAGAAGGGCATTATCAAAATACCTGCAGACGTCACTCCTTTTCTCCAACACTTAAGAGGTTGTATCTTAATGTGGATTAAATCTTATTAAACCTTAATGTGAAATGCAAATGTTAAATGTTCATACATAATATTATTACTTGTGTGAATATACAGATAGATTTAACATTAACCTCAACAAATACTAATCTGGTGTAATTTAAGATATGAAACACATCCTTACAGGAATAAATATTTATATTACCCTTATAGATTATTAGACACATTATTAAAACATTAAACTCAGCATATTGTCCATTCAGCCAAAATATGATTTTATATGTTTTATAACTTATAAAGTCTTTTTATGAGGCAAGGAAGATAAACTGTATTCAAAGAAAATAGAGGAAGAGTTTTGCGTCATTCCCGCATCTTGATGTCTCCTGATATGCCACAGGATAAGTTAATGAAATTAGGGCATGCTTTTGAGAAAGTGGGGGCTGTACTGTTATCGCTACATGTTGGATACACTGTGTATGTTAACGCAGTTCAACAGCAAGCCAAACTCGGTTTTCATGAGCCAGGAAGCTGAGCATCTTGCTCCTTTAATAATCCAGTTTGCAATCTTTACAATCGTGACTCAAAGCTCGATGAAAAGGACGAGTGAAACTAAGAACAAACAAGAAATAAATCAGCATTAGCTCCTTATGTTAATGCAACAAATACAACTGAACTTCAAAAATATTACCCTTAGCTTTTGTTATTGATAAACAGTTGTTTTCTCAGTCTTTTCAAATGTTAATTAGATCGCTAGCATCATTGATATGTTAATGTACAGTTCTTTAAGCTAAATCAACTGCTGGGATAAGGCTAATTCCTGGTATCAACATACTTACAAACGGTTCCTAAATAGCATCTTTAAAACATACAAAGTTAATCTGAAACTTCCTATAAACTTACAGTCAATGCTTTCCAAGGTGTAGATAAGATTCATGGCACAAAAATGAGGTTCTATTTCGTATGGCTTCCGCCCTTTAAGCCACGCCTATTGAATGACGTCATACTTCATCCTCCAATCACTAAAGAGCTTTCATGTACGCCCGCCTAACAGGCGGGTCCCACCGTTCCTATATTAGGGGCGGAGACCCTACAATCTTCCCTTTTTCATCTTTACTCTCCAAGCATTAAATCAAGATGTCTACCCTGTCTCGTTCGTGTGACGCCTGCTCGCAGGCTAACATCGCACCAGACGACCTGCACTCGAAGTGCTTTACCTGCCTGGGTCCGGTTCATGCTGCCATGGCTCTCACCGCACAGGTTTCGTGCGCCTTCTGTCCGCTTCTCTCTCCTGATGAGAAGCGTTCGACGTATCGACTTTTTCCAGGGGCCTGCTCTTGCTCCCCCCCCTGTTGTCGACGTTCCGCCTGAGCTTCAAACTCTGGAATTGTTCGCTCCTGGGTTCCAGTCTGGTGACTCGGACCTAGCCGAACTTACAGACGAAGAAACGGTTAGCATGACCGAAGCCCTCAACGAGGCCCTCGAGCCCGCGCTCGACGCCCTGGGCCAGAACGCTCCTCTGGGCCACGACTACTCTGCTGGACCTTCTCTTCCCGCCATTCGAGCCCTTCTGCTCGAACTCCCGGCCATAGTCCAGGCTGCTGCCTCCAACAATGGACTCGAGGTCCCGGTTCCGGCTCCGCCTCGTGCTAACCTGTTCTCTGGAAGGTTTGGCGCCTCTCAGGCTCGGTGCCCCGACCCTGTTTTCCCGCTGTTTCCTTCAGCGATGGATTTCTGGACTGCCTCCTACCCCGAACCTTCACGCCTGAAGGCTCCGGTTTCTGCCTTTGTGCCCATCACCAAAGCTCAGGGGTTTACAGACAATGGTTTCCCGGCTGTTCCACCGCTCGAACCAGACCTGGTGTCTCTTCTGGGTGCTAAGGCCAAGATGTTGGGTCACCGAATCGTGCCTGTATCCAGATATGACCAGGCCGACGCACGTTTTACGGATAGAGCTCATCAGTGCGCTGCTCAATCTGGTGCAGCTTCCAGCAACATTGCTCTCCTTGCTTCCAGCGTCTCCCGACTCGTCGAGGACACCGACATCCCTGAAGACAAAAAGGATTTAATCTGTAAGACTACAGACACCATCCTCAACCTGTCTGCCGTTAACCTGATCTGTGCCTCCCGCATCGCTGTGTGGCAGATTATGGTTCAACGCAACATGTGGCTGCGTTCTCTCACCTCCGCTCCGGAGCAGCTTCAGAAGAGCATGCTCGACGGTCCGATAAGCCCGGATGCCCTGTTCGGCGCCCAGTTCCGCTCTGCCATTGAGAGCGCCCAGAAGACTGCCGAACTATCAGCT
Source organism: Aphyosemion australe (assembly GCA_006937985.1). Lineage (NCBI taxonomy): Eukaryota > Metazoa > Chordata > Actinopteri > Cyprinodontiformes > Nothobranchiidae > Aphyosemion > Aphyosemion australe. The sequence continues at coordinate 679,695 of SSNS01000219.1, forward strand.
GCCGTGAGAGACTTGGTGCAACCTCCTGCTAATCGCCGCTATGCGGCTAGGTCCCGGCCCTATGACGACCGCCGTGCTCAGCGGTCCCGCCAACGGAGGCACAACGGCCCGGAGCCTTCCCGCCGTCAGCCTCCCCCACCTGCTGCTGCCGCTGCTGCTGCCTCTCGAAACCCAGCAAGCAGCTTCCAGCGACGCCGCAGGAACCGACCTCCCGCCACTGGGTGGCAGGCCCCGAACCAGGAGCAGACTCCTCGGAGGCCAACACAATGACTCGTTGGGGGGAATGTGTGTGGTAACTTTCCTTGTGGCTCCACAATAAAGTTGTGTTTGACAAACAATGGAATGGTTTCTGATCAGAGTTTATCAGGTGATTCACTAGGTCACTCTGCTCACTCTTCATGCATGTTCCCCACACCTGGTTTAACTGTCGGTAATAGCCTAGCTAATGTTAGCTTAGGACTAACGTCGACTGTGCATGCTGCTTCGCACTCCTCACAGCTAGCGAGAGGGTCTGCTTCCTCGCTTAACCCTTTAGCTACCCCGCCCTCGGTATCTTCCTTGTGCGTGCGAGCTACTAAAAGAGGTTTTCCCTTTTCTACGGGTGACGAGAGTCTGCACGATGAGGCAGTCTCTCGCGCGCGTTTTTCGCCGAAGCCGGCCACCATTTTAGGTCCTTCCCGACTTCAGCCGAGCACAACGCCGGTTGTTCGGGAACACTCGGAGGGTTCTCCTTCCTCGTTGACGTCGGTCACCCCTCCCTTTCGAGGTCTGCCCTCCATGGGTCGCCCCCTCCCCCTGTGCGGAAGTGGCGACGGCAGTAAGGGCTCCTCATTGGCTCAGGGACGCGCGTCTCGCGTCAGTCCCGCGTGCACGCCCCCTCTCCGACTTTGCACACGTTTGGTCACGTGCCACATGAGCCCATGGATTCGCAATGTAGTACATTACGGCCACAGGCTCCAGTTTCGGTCACGCCCTCCCCCGTTTTCGGGGATTGTCGAAACGAAGCTAGCATCGGTAGCTCATACGTTAGCCCTTCGGTCGGAATTACGGGAACTCCTGGACAAGGAAGCCATTTCCGAAGTTCCACTCGGAGAGGAAAACACGGGATACTATTCCCGCTACTTCCTGGTTCCGAAAAAGACCGGAGGCATGAGACCCATCTTGGACCTGTCGATGTTCAACAGCTTCATTATGGTAAAACATTTCCACATGCCAACTATCAAACAAGCTCTGAGCTGTGTGCGTCCAGGCGATTGGTTCACTTCCATCAACCTGAAAGACGCTTATTTTCACATCCCAGTGATTCCCAAACACAGGAAGTTTCTCCGCTTCTCGTTCGACGGGACTCAGTATCAATATACCAGGCTCCCGTTCGGATATTCTCTTGCTCCTCGCACTTTCACCAAGTGCCTAGAGACGGCTCTGCAGCCGTTACGCACAGCGGGCATGAGAATCCTTTTTTACTTGGACGATCTCCTCCTCCTGACCCGATCGGAGTCCGAGTCGTGCATTCAGACACAGGAACTAGCGGCGCACTTGACTCAGCTAGGGTTTTCCATCAATTGGGACAAGAGCTCGTTAGCCCCTTCCCAAGTGATAACGTTTCTGGGAGTGGATCTGAACTCCAGCATTATGAGAGCCCGCTTATCTCGGCCCAGGATCGCGGACCTCACAGCGATGCTCGGCCGTGTGCGCCCCCGACGCGTAGTGACTGCTCTCACTGTCATGCGGCTTTTGGGAATGATGGCAGCGGGTCATGTTGTTGTCCCGCTGGGCCTACTGCACATGAGGCGCCTCCAACGATGGTTTCAACGACTCAAGATCCACCCGGTCTGCCACAGGCGCCGGCTGTTGTGGGTTCCCCAGTCTGTACGTCTGGATCTCAGGTTTTGGGGAAACCTCAGAAACCTGGAATATGGAGTCCCGCTCGGCTGCGCAACCCCCCATGTCTCAGTATTCACAGACGCGTCTCTGTCAGGCTGGGGGGGTACATGTTTGTCCCATTCGGTGGGCGGTCGATGGCCCCCCACCATCAACATGCACATAAATGTGCTGGAACTTCTGACCGTGCAGAAAGTGCTGATGCATTTTTCGCATCTGCTCCTCAACCGCCATGTTGTTGTCCACACAGACAACCAGGTCGCCGCGGCTTACATAAACCGCCAGGGCGGGGTTCGATCGGCCACGCTCTTGAGTGTGGCCAGATCCCTTTTGTGTTGGACTCAGACACACCTCCTTTCGGTGCGAGCGGTTTACATTCCAGGTATCCTGAATGTCGGAGCAGACATCATGTCAAGGGGGGGGCCACGCCACTCAGAGTGGCACCTCCACCCAGACCTTGTGTCCCAGATCTGGATCAGGTTCGGGGAAGCAGCTGTGGATCTGTTTGCGTCTCGTCAGAACGCGCAGTGCCCCCTATGGTTCTCCCTGAGCCCCCGGGACCTTCCACCGCTGGGGGTGGATGCCTTGGCGCACAGCCCCTGGCCCAACCTTCTGCTCTACGCCTTCCCTCCAGTTCCACTCATTCCACGCCTGTTGGAGCGAGTGAGATTGGAACGCCTTCTGGTCATCTTGGTAGCCCCTCGTCGCTGCTCAGCATCATGGTTTCCGGACCTACAGATGCTGGTGTCAGGGTGCCCGTGGCCCCTGCCATGGAGGGAGGATGCTCTCNTTCAGGCGAACGGTGTGCTCCACAACCCGCCGGTCATCGGCCAGAGGTTATGGGTTTGGCCGCTGAGCGGTCGCGACTGATGTCGATTGGGCTGGAACCGGATGTTGTTCATACCATCCAGAACGCACGCGCCTCGTCTACGGTGGCGTGCTATTCGGCTAAATGGGCTGCTTTCCAACACTGGTGCGTGGAACGAGATCTGGACCCCCTTACGTGTCCCTTACCCAGTGTTTTGTCTTTCCTACAGATGCTGACGCACAGGGGTTTAGCCTTCAGCACTGTTAAACTGTATGCTGCAGCCATTTCTTCATGCCACCAAGGGTTCGGGGATAGGACTGTGTTTGGTCATCCCCTTACCAAACGCTTTTTAAAGGGAGTTAGGAGGCTCAGACCTGCGTCTGTTCCCCTTGTTCCTCAGTGGGACCTAGCGGTGGTCTTACGTGGTCTTTCACAGGCCCCCTTTGCGCCCATGGATCAGTCCTCACTCAAATACCTGTCTCTTAAGACAGCACTGTTGCTAGCTGTCACTTCTTTTAAGAGAGTCAGTGATCTGTCTGCTCTTTCTGTTTCCCCGTCCTGCCTCAGGATTAGGGATGATGGGGGTTCTGCTGTTTTATGTCCTAACCCAGCTTTTAACCCCAAGAGCATATCCAGTTCCTTCAAATCTAGGACTATCTCATTGGAGGGGTTTTTTCCACCTCCTCATGAGTCACAGGAGGACGCTGCCTCTCACCTACTGTGTCCGATTCGTGCACTCAGATGCTATGTGTCTCGCACTGCTCAGCTGCGCAAGACTCAGTGTCTGTTTGTGCATTTCAGGGAAAGTTCCCTTGGCCAGCCATTGTCGTCTCAACGGCTGTCACATTGGCTGTGTGATGCCATCTCCTCGGCCTACGTCTCTGTTGGCCTACAAGCCCCAACTGCACTTAATGCTCATTCCACACGTGCAGTTTCCTCATCTGTGGCTCTTCATGCAGGAATGTCCATGTTGGACATCTGTACTGCAGCATCATGGTCCTCTCCGTCCCCTTTTGTTCGTTTCTACCTCAGGGACGTCTCTGCGAGCCTTTCCACCAATTTGGTACTGGCTCAATGTTCAAATTAAACTATAGCTTATATTGCATGGTGCTTGCATCTTGTTCACCATCAATATATTTTATGTTCATATGGCACGGTTTTGCCATTTTTTGACCATATGTTGTGGATTTTGCGTTGACAGTTTCTTTCCCGATCCTGCATGTCGCAGCACTCGGATGTGTGTTCATATCTGTCCGCTATGTTATTACTGTTCTGTTCCTCCGGCTGTTTACATGTTTCACAATCACGCCCGCCGGCAGCTGTTGAGGTTATTTTCTTCATTTTTAGCTGGTTATTTTGAACCAGTGTGGCGTTGACCATATCAGGCTCCGCCTTTAATCCAATAGGCGTGGCTTAAAGGGCGGAAGCCATACGAAATAGAACGTTGGTTACGTATTGTAACCCCAGATTCTATGAGTATGGCGTAGCCCTTTAAGCGCAAGGGCCCCACTGGTTCTGGGGGGCTCTCTTGAGCCTTATGGGAAGATTGTAGGGTCTCCGCCCCTAATATAGGAACGGTGGGACCCGCCTGTTAGGCGGGCGTACATGAAAGCTCTTTAGTGATTGGAGGATGAAGTATGACGTCATTCAATAGGCGTGGCTTAAAGGGCTACGCCATACTCATAGAATCTGGGGTTACAATACGTAACCAACGTTACTCATAGAAGGCAGGTCTTCTCTTAATAAAAAACGTTTCTTCTCTCATGACAAAGGGCTTCTGCCACCCATAATGCCTTGCGGCAAAAGACTACACCTTCAAAATAAGACTACACCTTCAAAATAAGATACAAATGACTCACTGTATAAAAATTACTTTTTTAACATTACCTCCTACATGAAATAGTAAAGATGAATTACAAAATTTTTATCCCTAAATTATGAACATTTCTTTTAACATTAGCTTTGGGCAGAACAGGGGCAATTAGATTTCATGTCTCTCTGCACCATGATATCAGTTGTTTGACCGCATGATTCAGACCTGTAGGTTAAAAGTGTAACTTAGTTCATTAGGATGAAAAACCATGGCCTCCATGAGGCTACAACAAGCAGGGCCCCCCCAACCCCTACCTGCATGCACACAATTAAAAGTGATTAATAACAAACTTCATAAAGACATACAGAGTTATAATATACTATTGGGTGTGTTATTGGGATTTTATAAATGTAATTTTTTACAAATATAAACTTGGTAACCTCATAACCTCAGCACAGACAAAATTGTGGGGACCCCCTGCAATCTTTTGGGGACCCCCTTGGAGGGTCATGGACCCCAGGTTGGGAACCACTGTTCTAGTCGACAAAAATTGTTTCCTATTTTAGTTGACTAAAATAAGACTAAAAATAAAACAAATTTGACGACTAAATCATGACTAAAACTAAAGTGTTTTAGTCAAAAGACTAAAACTAACTAGATAAATTGCATTTCTTGCAGAAATGCGTTTGAATGCTGTATTGCTGAATACAATAGCTGAAACTGCTGAATTGAAGCTAAAACTAAGCTTAATTGTCAAAATGTGCTGAATGTATTTGAAGTTATAGGAGCAAAAATTGCTAAATTTTTTTAAAAGCCCAAAAAGTAAGTAGAGAATATAGAAAAATATCCTAAACAGCAGAAAAATGAAATCTCTAAACATAGTTAAAAAAACTGAGCAGCTAAAATGTTTAAACAGCTCATATTTGAGTACAAAGTTAAAGTTTCACAATTAGTTGAATTGTGAAGTTAGCAGGATATGCTGAATTTTGAAACTGATAGCTGAGTAGCTGAACTGAAATAAGCAGTTTTCTGCTGCGAAAATTTAACGTAATTGTAAAAATGAGCTGAAAAGGTTTAAAGATGTAGGAGCAAAAAATCACTAAAAAGTGTATTAAAGCCAAATAAGTAAGTGGAGAAAAGAGAAAATAAATCTAAACAGCAGAAAACTGAAATCTCAGTACACAGTTTAAAAAGGTGGACAGATGAAATGTTTAAACAGCTGGTATTTGAGTAGGAATAGTTTAATAGTTAAATTTTCACAATTAACTATGAATTTAGCAGCTGAAACTGATAGATAAACATGCATTAGAACTGAAGTGAAGTTGAAAATGAGAGAGANATTATGGTAAAACATTTCCACATGCTAACTATCAAACAAGCTCTGAGCTGTGTGCGTCCAGGCGATTGGTTCACTTCCATCGACCTGAAAGACGCTTATTTTCACATCCCAGTGATTCCCAAACACAGGAAATTTCTCCGCTTCTCATTCGACGGGACTCAGTATCAATATACCAGGCTCCCGTTCGGATATTCTCTTGCTCCTCGCACTTTCACCAAGTGCCTGGAGACGGCTCTGCAGCCGTTACGCACAGCGGGCATGAGAATCCTGTTTTACTTGGACGATCTCCTCCTCCTGACCCGATCGGAGTCCGAGTCGTGCCTTCAGACACAGAAACTAGCGGCGCACTTGACTCAGCTAGGGTTTTCCATCAATTGGGACAAGAGCTCATTAGCCCCTTCCCAAGTGATAACGTTTCTGGGAGTGGATCTGAACTCCGGCATTATGAGAGCCCGCTTATCTCGGCCCAGGATCGCGGACCTCACAGCGATGCTCGGCCGTGTGCGCCCCCAACGCGTGGTGACTGCTCTCACTGTCATGCGGCTTTTGGGAATGATGGCAGCGGGTCATGTTGTTGTCCCGCTGGGCCTACTGCACATGAGGCGCCTCCAACGATGGTTTCAACGACTCAAAATCCACCCGGTCTGCCACAGGCGTCGGCTGTTGTGGGTTCCCCAGTCTGTACGTCTGGATCTCAGGTTTTGGGGAAACCTCAGAAACCTGGAATACGGAGTCCCGCTCGGCTGCGCGACCCACCATGTCTCAGTATTCACAGACGCGTCTCTGTCAGGCTGGGGGGGTACATGTTTGTCCCATTCGGTGGGCGGTCGATGGCCCCCCACCATCAACATGCACATAAATGTGCTGGAACTTCTGACCGTGCAGAAAGTGCTGATGCATTTTTCGCATCTGCTCCTCAACCGCCATGTTGTTGTCCACACAGACAACCAGGTCGCCGCGGCTTACATAAACCGCCAGGGCGGGGTTCGATCGGCCGCACTCTTGAGTGTGGCCAGATCCCTTTTGTGTTGGACTCAGACACACCTCCTTTCGGTGCGAGCGGTTTACATTCCAGGTATCCTGAATGTCGGAGCAGACATCATGTCAAGGGGGGGGCCACGCCACTCAGAGTGGCACCTCCACCCAGACCTTGTGTCCCAGATCTGGATCAGGTTCGGGGAAGCAGCTGTGGATCTGTTTGCGTCTCGTCAGAACGCGCAGTGCCCCCTATGGTTCTCCCTGAGCCCCCGGGACCTTCCACCGCTGGGGGTGGATGCCTTGGCGCACAGCCCCTGGCCCAACCTTCTGCTCTACGCCTTCCCTCCAGTTCCACTCATTCCACGACTGTTGGAGCGAGTGAGATTGGAACGCCTTCTGGTCATCTTGGTAGCCCCTCGTCGCTGCTCAGCATCATGGTTTCCGGACCTACAGATGCTGGTGTCAGGGTGCCCGTGGCCCCTGCCATGGAGGGAGGATGCTCTCTTTCAGGCGAACGGTGTGCTCCACAACCCGCCGGTCATCGGCCAGAGGTTATGGGTTTGGCCGCTGAGCGGTCGCGACTGATGTCGATTGGGCTGGAACCGGATGTTGTTCATACCATCCAGAACGCACGCGCCTCGTCTACGGTGGCGTGCTATTCGGCTAAATGGGCTGCTTTCCAACACTGGTGCGTGGAACGAGATCTGGACCCCCTTACGTGTCCCTTACCCAGTGTTTTGTCTTTCCTACAGATGCTGACGCACAGGGGTTTAGCCTTCAGCACTGTTAAACTGTATGCTGCAGCCATTTCTTCATGCCACCAAGGGTTCGGGGATAGGACTGTGTTTGGTCATCCCCTTACCAAACGCTTTTTAAAGGGAGTTAGGAGGCTCAGACCTGCGTCTGTTCCCCTTGTTCCTCAGTGGGACCTAGCGGTGGTCTTACGTGGTCTTTCACAGGCCCCCTTTGCGCCCATGGATCAGTCCTCACTCAAATACCTGTCTCTTAAGACAGCACTGTTGCTAGCTGTCACTTCTTTTAAGAGAGTCAGTGATCTGTCTGCTCTTTCTGTTTCCCCGTCCTGCCTCAGGATTAGGGATGATGGGGGTTCTGCTGTTTTATGTCCTAACCCAGCTTTTAACCCCAAGAGCATATCCAGTTCCTTCAAATCTAGGACTATCTCATTGGAGGGGTTTTTTCCACCTCCTCATGAGTCACAGGAGGACGCTGCCTCTCACCTACTGTGCCCGATTCGTGCACTTAGATGCTATGTGTCTCGCACTGCTCAGCTGCGCAAGACTCAGTGTCTGTTTGTGCATTTCAGGGAAAGTTCCCTTGGCCAGCCATTGTCGTCTCAACGGCTGTCACATTGGCTGTGTGATGCCATCTCCTCGGCCTACGTCTCTGTTGGCCTACAAGCCCCAACTGCACTTAATGCTCATTCCACACGTGCAGTCTCCTCATCTGTGGCTCTTCATGCAGGAATGTCCATGTTGGACATCTGTACTGCAGCATCATGGTCCTCTCCGTCCCCTTTTGTTCGTTTCTACCTCAGGGACGTCTCTGCGAGCCTTTCCACCAATTTGGTACTGGCTCAATGTTCAAATTAAACTATAGCTTATATTGCATGGTGCTTGCATCTTGTTCACCATGAATATATTTTATGTTCATATGGCACGGTTTTGCCATTTTTTGACCATATGTTGTGGATTTTGCGTTGACAGTTTCTTTCCCGATCCTGCATGTCGCAGCACTCGGATGTGTGTTCATATCTGTCCGCTATGTTATTACTGTTCTGTTCCTCCGGCTGTTTACATGTTTCACAATTACGCCCGCCGGCAGCTGTTGAGGTTATTTTCTTCATTTTTAGCTGGTTATTTTGAACCAGTGTGGCGTTGACCATATCAGGCTCCGCCTTTAATCCAATAGGCGTGGCTTAAAGGGCGGAAGCCATACGAAATAGAACGTTGGTTACGTATTGTAACTCCAGATTCTATGAGTATGGCGTAGCCCTTTAAGCGCAAGGGCCCCACTGGTTCTGGGGGGGCTCTCTTGAGCCTTATGGGAAGATTGTAGGGTCTCCGCCCCTTATATAGGAACGGTGGGACCCGCCTGTCAGGCGGGCGTACATGAAAGCTCTTTAGTGGTTGGAGGATGAAGTATGACGTCATTCCAATAGGCGTGGCTTAAAGGGCTACGCCATACTCATAGAATCTGGGGTTACAATACGTAACCAACGTTCTGTCTGGGCTGGGTGAGCTGACCAATCAGCATCCTCCTCCTGATCTGAGTAGACTCCCCCGTTTGCTTGCGATCGCAACCATATGCGCCCAAAAGCTCTCCTATTCCTTGTCGTTGGGGATCCAGCGCGCATGCTCCAGTTAGCCCATATTAAGTCAATGGTAAAGATTGCTGCGCCCGCGAGAGGACACGTGACAGGAGGTACGTCGACGTTTCGGCCGTGTTAAAAGTATGAACATTATTAAACTACAATTAAATGCAGATTACACACAGCACTTACAGCCCATAAGGTGTATAGATCGTTCAGTTTAAAGGAACTAGAGGCAGGATCTTTAAAAAATCTGTAAAAAATGAAACATGTATGTTCATTTTTTCAAAGCTAATGGGTGATGAAGCGTTATAAACCTAAAAGAATGAGGCCACCCATGTATCGTTCCATTTTCTTAAACAGGCTGTTTGCTGCAAAATGCGCTGCAGTTCGGTCACGAATTTCCCGCGCTGCCCTACGGATGTGGCGTCAATTGACACTGCTTGCGCGTTCACGACAGCTTCAAAACAGAAAGAAAATGTGTTCGACACTGCAGATCGGTAGGTGGCGCTATTGCACCGTAAGTTGCTTGCCAACCGCCAAACTCCAAAAGAAGAACTGTGGGAATGGATTCTACTGCAACCAGCAAACGACCAAGCGTGGCACAAAGGAAGTTTATTCAGCGGCATCTCGTGAGTCAAAAACCAAATATGGTAAAAGACAGGCAGGGACCCGAATCTATATCGGATACGTGATTGACGAATGGAGGCTGCTTCAACTATATCTGGGACTCAAAAAGGATGCTGCCATGGCTCATTTCCTAGTGAGCAGGTAAGAAACATTATAGGTTGTGTTTAGAGATGATGACAATGATCTGACCTCACCGATGACTCAGAGAGAGCTAGCGTGCAGTAGCATTAGCTGTGATCATGCTACAGTAGTAGCATTAGCTGTGATCAGGGCTGCAGCGTGGATTGCTTCGCCGCAATATTGTCCGTGAGAGCGGCGGGGAGTTGCCTTTTCAGCGTGAGATATTGGAGGTGTGGCGTGAGAGCGTGTGAAGAGGGTCAGGTAATGGTATTTTTGTGTTTGTGTAACATAGCCGTCTGTGCACGCTCCCGTGCTGGGCTGCAGTTACTCGCAGAGCCGGGCGCGTCGCTCGTGAGCATCGTTTCTTTTTTCCTGCCTCTAG
>SSNS01000219.1:689984-702235 GCA_006937985.1 Aphyosemion australe
TTAAAGGAACTAGAGGCAGGATCTTTAAAAAATCTGTAAAAAATTAAACATGTATGTTCATTTTTTCAAAGCTAATGGGTGATGAAGCGTTATAAACCAAAAAGAATGAGGCCACCCATGTATCGTTCCATTTTCTTGAACAGGCTGTTTGCTGCAAAATGCGCTGCAGTTCGGTCACGAATTTCCCGCGCTGCCCTACGGATGTGGCGTCAATTGACACTGCTTGCGCGTTCACGACAGCTTCAAAACAGAAAGAAAATGTGTTCGACACTGCAGATCGGTAGGTGGCGCTATTGCACCGTAAGTTGCTTGCCAACCGCCAAACTCCAAAAGAAGAACTGTGGGAATGGATTCTACTGCAACCAGCAAACGACCAAGCGTGGCACAAAGGAAGTTTATTCAGCGGCATCTCGTGAGTCAAAAACCAAATATGGTAAAAGACAGGCAGGGACCCGAATCTATATCGGATACGTGATTGACGAATGGAGGCTGCTTCAACTATATCTGGGACTCAAAAAGGATGCTGCCATGGCTCATTTCCTAGTGAGCAGGTAAGAAACATTATAGGTTGTGTTTAGAGATGATGACAATGATCTGACCTCACGATGACTCAGAGAGAGCTAGCGTGCAGTAGCATTAGCTGTGATAGTAGCATTAGCTGTGATCAGGGCTGCAGCGTGGATTGCTTCACCGCAATATTGTCCGTGAGAGCGGCGGGGAGTTGCCTTTTCAGCGTGAGATATTGGAGGTGTGGCGTGAGAGCGTGTGAAGAGGGTCAGGTAATGGTATTTTTGTGTTTGTGTAACATAGCCGTCTGTGCACGCTCCCGTGCTGGGCTGCAGTTACTCGCAGAGCCGGGCGCGTCGCTCGTGAGCATCGTTTTCTTTTCCTGCCTCTAGTTCCTTTAAGCTTAGTTTCAGCTTCACTTCAGCTATTCACCTAGCCTGGCAAGCCATCCTATATATGTGTATATATAGTCTGGCCACGAACCATTGACGGCTCTCAGTCGTGAGGCAGGATCTACGGTTGTCTTTCAAAATGTCAGCACGCAATTGGATAGCGCTAGGACCAATCAGAGTGACGAACAACGTGACGTAATCTTACGGGAGGCTTTAATGGCGTCTAACATCAATGATTTCTGTCGTTTTTGTATAAAAACATGTGAATATCAGGTGTACTGGGACATTGCACTACTTTGTTTGATAAAAATAAGAAGCCGCTAAGTATATCAGACAGACTTACGCACGTTGGAGTCTAAATAATCCAATGTTGATGACAAAGCCGTTTCAAACGAATGTGTTTCTTGAGTTGCCGCCATGTTGCTTGGGTTCGTGGCCGCAGCGCTGACGTCATCGGCTACTCCCGCTCTGTGATTGGCCCAAAATATAGAGCGCTGTGATTGGCCCAACCAAAACTATAGCTATGAAGCGTGCCTAGACCAAACTCTGCAAAGCAAGAATTTGGTCTAGTTCACTAGGCTACTATTCACCAGCTTCAGCTATCATTTTCAGCATCCAGCATTCAAACAGCATTTCTGCAAGAAATGCAACTTTTCTAGTTTTTTTTTTATGTTTGGAAGCTTAAATGTTTTTTTTTATCCTGCAGATGAGAAGTGAACAACTTTGGGTTAGCAGATTGGAAGAGTGCATGAAAGTGTGTTAGTGGAAACAGAATTAGTGTCGAAGAAACCTACAAAAATAAGATGAATGAATGAATGAATTTTAGCACTTTGGAGGCCAGATCAACAAAGAAATTGAGTCTTGTTTTGTTTTGCAGGTCCACCCACTAAACCATGTTCAAGCACCATTTAAATGGGAGTTTATTTTTCTGGTTGAATTCCAAAATGCACCGATAGATATGGCAAGTTCTCATTGCCTTCATAATAGAACATGTTGTGTTTCTATTACTGTTTATAAAAGATGGAGTCATTAAACAGCAAGCCCTAGGAATATGCCTTAGGGATGAATAAATATTGTAACCTTTCCTACTAATAAACAATATATATATATAAATTAATGTTTGCTCATATTATGGCTCAGTGTTTAGTTTTAGGCTAAAAAGACCAATCAACAAGCATGGGAAAAGAAGTCCACATATTTTATAAATGGAGTCATAATCTGACCTTCACCAGGTTCTAAATATATTTAGATGAATACGTGAAAAGCCCCGAGAAATTTCACCCCATGGTCATACGTGCATTGCTCAGAGAAACAAGAGCTCCACAATGATATGAGAAACTGATAGACAAAATCAAGTGAAAAGGGGTTTTTAACATGTTCGTTTTTTTAAATAATTATTTTGTTTTTGTCTAATAAGATTGAGGAATGTGTTGTGTTTTAATCTTCTTGAAGTTAGATTTAAATAAATTTGGACCGTGGCAAAGATCAGATCAATTATTTTATATTGTGATGTGAAAAACCCTCAAAATCCCAAAAGAGGGTAGAATTTCCCTTTCCTTTGACTGTCCAGTTTAGGATTTAAAGGTCACATTCCCTCATTTTTTTCAGCAAATCTGCAATGGAATGAATGCCTTGTGAGTCATTTTCAGTAAAAAAAAAAATTAATTTAAAAAAAGTTCTGGCGCTCCTGTTTCAGGAAGCAGAAGTAGAATTCAGACTGAGGAGTGGGGGGAAGAAAACTACAATTTTTGAAGCTTTACTCATTAATATTCATAGTATGTGAACATCCCGCCTCTGATTGGCTATCAGAAATGTGACTCTTCCACTGCCTCTTCTTTCTTGGGTAAAAAAATTAAACACTGATGTGTTTTCTCTACAGATAACACAAGCCTGAACATGTTCCATCATGTTGTGGAGTTGCAAGTGCTAATTGTTAGTTTGTAGCTGAGACGCGCTCTGCTCTCTCCTAAAGCAACACAGATTTCTGCAGTCACAAGCTAAGGTGGGCAAGTCCATGAATGCAAATTTTCCTTGTGTACCAACAAGTAATAACATTGCTCCTATGTGTCGAGCGGTATGGATCACCCGGAGACAGCAGAAATGAAAAATGCCATAGTAGTAGCATGCTGTCATCATGCAAACCCCAACGTAGTAAAACTTTTATCGATGTAGAACTCTGTCTTTTTTATCCCTGAAGATGTAGAACTCGTTTCTTTATCCTTGTCACCAATTGTTATGTTTTGCTGTTGGTAGAAAGCAGGCGGTAATACTTTATCTAGATAGAACGTTATTACAGAAAGGATCAGCAATACATGGCATCCATCTTAAATTTTCACTTCTTCTTCTTCACTTCACACCTCAGTATAAGTCTACACTGCCCATGGTGTTCAGAACACAGCGGACGTGGAAAAGACTTAGCCTTGCAAGCCATCCTATATATGTGAATATATAGTCTGGCCACAACTCATAGACAGAGCTCGGTTGTGGGGCGGAATGTATGGTTGTCTTTCTAACTATCTGCACCCATTTGGACAGAGCTAGGACCAATCAGAGCAACGAACAATGTGACGTATTCATTGCTACAGAAATCAGTCAACAGGGCAACTGGCCATACACTGTTGAAGAAGAAGAAGAAGAAGAAGAAGAAGAAGAAGAAGAAGAAGCAAATACATCCTTTTTCTAATTAAATGACTTAAGTACCTCTATCTGCTCATGTCTCAAAGAAATGTCCAATCATGCAAAGTAGATTCAAACGAGCACCATTCCTGAGCCAATGCTGTTTTTGTAGTTTTTCTCCATCACAGCTCTGGTGTTAAGCCCGCCCAACAAGCATAAAGCACTGTGATTGGCAAGACCTAAAACTGATCAAGACCTGCTGAGGCTACAATGGAGTATGGCTAGACCGACCTGCAGAGCAAAATCCTTTGCTACTGCTGTGGTTGATCTAGATTCTTAGGCTGGAACAGGCTTTTTCTGACCCAATTGTTTCTTCTTTCTGTGGCTAATGCACCCAATAGCATACTTTATAGTTGACGTCACCACGCAAGTGCTGCTGGGTTCTACTGCTAGACAAACTGCCACTTGAAAATCAGACAGAGCACTTGTACATTGATAAAAAACTAATTTACAGAAACAAAATCCAAACCTTTATGCTCAGTTACTCATTACTCACAGTGCTGAAGTAACATTTTCTCGAAGTACTTCTTTTTACATCCCAGAATGCATTGCAACACTACATCACGTCACAATCGATTTTTATCTACTGTAAAGTACACTATTGGGGTTGAAGACTATTTTAACATTCAACATGCATGTGAAACTCAGCGTGACTGAACAAGAAGTAGTCTACTTTCTCAGAGAACCAACCCTTTAATTCAGGGGTGCACAATCCTGGTCCTGGAGGGCCGCTATCCAGCAGGTTTTGTGGTTTTTCTGCTCCAACACACTTGATTCAGTGGTTGAATCACCTGTGCAGCAGCTCATCAAGCTCTGCAGAAGCCTGACAATCACCTGCTAATTGAAACCAGGTGGGTTGAAGCAGAGTTACAACCAAAACCTGCTGGATACCGGCCCTTCAGGACCAGGATTGGGCACCCCTGCTTTAATTCATTAGTGTTTCTAACATGTTGCTCAGGTTAGGAAAGAGACTCACTCTTGAAAACAACAAGATGTTCTGTTCAGCATAAAGATTTATGGTGAAAGCCTTCAGTATTAGAACAAGCTTGCATTGACAAAGTTCATGGTTTCCCCACTTTCATTTGTGCAGCTTTAGTTCTTGTGATCATTCCACATTTTAGTTCTGTTCCTTCCTGTCCCATGATCAACCTTTAGATACATTTCCATTTATTGCTGTTTCAGTGTCTCACATTAGCAGAATCTCAAGAAGACACGTTTTTCCACAAACAAACCAAAGCTGTACAAGCGACTGAATAAATTTATTCTAGAGGGAATGTCAAAACAGAAACAAACATGATTCATAGGAAGAAGTAAAATTGTATGGTTCGAGTTTATGGATCAATGTGGATGTATTTTGTGCTGTAGCTGATCTGAGAATTGTGTACACACATTTTAATATACGAACGGAACGAGAGAAAAAAGTATATCAAGAGAGAGATGAGTGACACTGTAGCATTCTTTGTCTTCTCTCTGTGCTTTTGCCTTCCCTCAGCCTCTCTCTTAGATGTTATGTTGATGGATGCAGCACACTCAGCAATATTTCAAGGTATGATAGGGGTACAAAAAAAACCTTTCATGGCAAAACAAACAGGCTTCGAGCAGCTTAGGCATGTGTTGACAAATGGGGAGGGAGCATTAAGTACAGTCAGAAATGGCTACATGAATCCCCTGAAGAATAGAAATGGAAAAAAGCGACTATTTGGTTGGACCATAACCATAAGGCTGGGTACACACACACACACATTCACGCTAACACACACACACACACACACACACACACACACACACACACACACACACACACACATTCACGCAGTCCCTTTGAGAAGCCTGAGGCCTAGAGGGAATAATGGTTAGCAACCTGAAAAATGCCCTCATCACAAAAGGCCTCAGACAGTAATAAATGAAATAGTTGAGCCAAACACATTAATCCACATCGGTGCTACTGAAAATGTATGAAACGTGTGTGTGTGTGCGTGTGTGTGTGTGTGTGTGTTTGCATATTTGTCTGTCTTCATGCTGTTGCTGCTGCTGCTATCTGTATTTTTGTCCACACATGTACACAAAGCGTCGTTTGTGTGTCAAATATCCCAAAAGCTGACCAAAAATAATTTTGCAGAAAGAGATTGGTGACCCGTGTTTGAAAACACATTTGCAGGCACCCCCCAAAACATGTCCTTTCTGAAAAGAAAATTATTTTTCTCTTGACGAGGGTATCCTGACTCCTGCCCACACTGGCAACAAAGATAGCAGCAGTTAAATTCAGAAAATACCTGGCTACATGAAAATTTAAACTGGTTTTGTGGAGGCTGCGTGGGGAAAAGCAGTTATCCATATTTGTTCTGGGCTTCCAACAGTGTTCATAGTCATTATCATAGAAATGACAGAATAAAACCAAGCATGAATACAGCAGCTACACAGCTTTTATGAAAAAAATCGTACATGCTAATAAGAGTTATGACTTGGTGCTCTTTCCTGCTGACCTGTGTGTGTACATGTTGGCCTGCAGCTCGAGAAGCCTGCAGACCCTCTGAATGAGTTTTAGTTTGTGAGACATCATCCAATAAGTTTCAAAATGTATTATATATAATATAGGTTTTCCTGTCCTTTATTGTATTGTCACTCATTAAATTGCAAAGAGCTGAATTAAAGCACTTTGGATCCGTGCTATGATTTAGGGCTAAATTGTATCATACTGCATCACATAGCATGATGTCATATTGTGTTTTATTGTTCTGTATTATAACTTAAAAGGTGAAACTAATCTATGAGACAGACTCATTCCATGCAAAGCCAGATGTTTCAGCCTTTATTTGTTATAATTGTGATGATCATGGCTACAGCTAATTAAAAACCCCACATTCAACATCTCAGACAATTAGAATATTGTGAAAAGGTTCAATATTCTAGACTCAAAGTGTCACACTCTGATCAGCTAATGAATCCAGAACACCTGCAAAGGGTTCCTGAGCCTTTAGATGGTCTCTCAGTCTGAGCTGGATTACTGACATAAATGGACTTTTACACCAGATTCTAGATTTTCCAGTTTCACCTGTATGAACAGTATGGTACCATCATAAGCATTCAAATAAACAGCCAGAAAATGATTACAATTCCACAACGATTTCCTTCTAAATCAGTTGTTTCATAGATAAGGTCAATGAATAGCCTGGCAAGCCATCCTATATATGTGAATATATAGTCTGGTCACGAGCCATTGACGGCTCTCAGTCATGGGGCGGGATCTACGGTTGTCTTTCAAACTGTCTGAACACAATTGGATAGCGCTAGAACCAATCAGAGTAACGAACAACAGGCAGTAATGGCGTCTAACATCAATGATTTCTGTCGTTTTTGTATGGAAAACATGTGAATATCAGGTGTACTGGGACATTGCACTACTTTGTTTGATAAAAATAAGAAGCCGCTAAGTATATCAGACAGACTTACGCACGTTGGAGTCTAAATAATCCAATGTTGATGACACAGCCGTTTCAAACCAACGTGGTTCCTGCGCTGCCGCCATGTTGTTTTTTGTTCGCGGTTGCAGCTCTTACGTCATCGGCTACTCCCGCTCTGTGATTGGCCCACAATATAGAGCGCTGTGATTGGCCCAATCAAAACTATAGCGAGCTGTGATTGGACAGCCACAGCAGTGGATCGGGCTGCGAGGGTTCCTATGAAGCGTGCCTAGACCAAACTTTGCAAAGCAAGAATTTGGTCTAGTTCACTAGGCTAGGTCAATGAACACATTTGCAGCTAAATCAGATTATAATATTACTCTAGAAGTTCACAACAAGGCTTCGATTTCAGTTTCATTTATCCACCTTATTTTTGGGTAGGTTCATGGAGAAACAATGATGCTAGCAACATCCGGTGAGATACCGGAAGTGGCAGATACCCGTTGGTTTGCATAGTGAGGTTTTGTTGCTAGTAGCAGTTCATTTGAATTTGAAGAGGATTTAAAAAATATTTACCACCAAAAAATGTACTCGCTCAGGAAGATGTTGCGCTGTGGTTGTACTAACAACCAGACAAAATTAAATTTGTAGCTACGAGAGCGATGTTTAGAACGTGCACCTCAGACTAAGAGAGCGTGCAGCTGTGAGCGTCAGTACAGTTGCCTCCCCAGAGATGAGGAACCCAGAAGGATGTGGCTGAAAAATCTTAACTTGAAAACCACCACAAACTTTATTTGTGCGTTCCTTTCATTTTATTGTGAAAACCCAGAGTGAAATATCCACATCCTACTTTGTAGTTGGATATGACAAACCTCTGGAGAAGAGACTCAGAGTAGTAAAGAGATCTGACAGCAGTCTCACAACAACAGGAATTATTTCATGTGTACAATTTTCTGAATAGTTATAATTTAAGGTGTGTTTAGACTGCTGTTTTTAACCTAAAAGTGCCATCCTGCTGTTTGCATTTCACCTGATGTAGAAACTAAAACCCAGGCTTGGTGATGAGGGATTTAAGGCTCTGACTCGGCTCTACGTCTGCTTTTAAGTAAATAAGATTGTGTCCCACCTCTTTCAACAAAACACGACCAACCTTATTACGATGTAGGTACTGATAAGCCTCAGAGCTTAAAGATTGTTTATTGCCTCGCTGTCAGACGCGACTGAGTTCAGAAAGTAGCTAAAATGCTACTGTACGTTAGCTTTGGCCAGACTTTAAGATCGTCCCCCCCACCCCTCTAGTGCAGAAGGAGTGTAACGGTGTCCCGTTTCAGCTGTGACAGCTGGTGTTCACATCATGTTTTTCATCTTAAAAGCCCATAAAAAGATAATTAGCGCAAAGAGATTGCATCATCTCAATGTAAACAAATGTTTACGTAAACAAAAGACTGGAAGTCGGTCGCATTTTTCTTGCAACGATGTGTATTTGAGGGTGTGAATGAGTAGCCTCTTTTATAAAACAATGCCGCCAATTTGCCACAACGTCGAGGCGGCATCTGGGAGCCTAAGGTCGTTTATAAGAGCTCAGACCGTGGCGGTAATGTTGCGCAATCATGTTAGTTTTATAAAAGATTACGCGATGGCGGCAAAAAGGAGGTATGGGGGCGGTCTCTACGCTCTCGCGGACTTCCGTTTATTTTGGACATAACTTGCTTTTTATTGTGATCGAAGCCGTGCTCCTTAAGTTTTTTTTCCGCAGTCAGCTACAGGTGTGTGTGCTCCACAGTCCCTATGAGCGTTCAGATGATCTGAGCTGCAGCTCCCGGCGCTCTGCATCGCTCCAGTTTATCATCTCAGCTGATTCTGTTAACAAAAACAAAACATATGGTCGTGTTTACTTTCATTTTCAACATAATTCCCAGCCGGAGCTCGGCATTAATTCATCGCGTGGTCATGACACCACCCTCTTTTGCGCCAAGGCTTAATGTGAGTTTATAAGACCGGCTAAGCTGCAATATTACCGCAATTTTACTACCAAGCGTGGCGGCACAAATGCCGCAAAATTCCCGCAACGTGATGCCGCCATGGCGCGTTCATAAGAAACATGTTGCGGTAATATTACGCTGATTTGCCGGCATGATGTGTCTTATAAAAGAGGCTAGAACGAGAGAGGGAAAAGGCAATCCAACACTTTCCTGCATTCATATTTCCCACACAGGGCAAAATTTCCAGTGCCCCACAAAGATTAAATTCAACTTTGCTGATAGGCCAAATATTTATTATTTCTCCCTAGCAATCAAACGCGATTGGCTTGAGTCGGTATGGGGAACTTCAAGATCTCAAATAAAAATGACAGATCAATAATGAACGTGTGTGTGTGTGTGTGTGTGTGTGTGCGTGTGTGTGTGTGTGTGTGTTTATGTATATATATATATATATATATATATATATATATATATATATATATATATATATATATATATATATATATACATTTTCGTTACGTATTACTTTATATTTTGCCCCTTCATATCTGGGAGGGCAGTGCCCCCTTTGGACAAGCCACCACTGATTGTATCGTCCACATTATGTCCTATTGTTTTGTTCGTTCTCTTCCGCTTATCTGGGTCGCATCTCAAGTAGGGCATCCCAGTCAACCCTCTTGACCAGTAAACGGAGAGCCTTGCCTTCTGGCTCAGCTCCCTCCTCACCACAACAGACCGGTTCAGCGGTCACTGCAGACGCTGCTCCAATCCACCTGTCGATCTCTCGCTCCTGTCTTCCCTGCCTTGTGAACAAGACCCCAAGATACTTAAACTCCTCCACTTGAGGCAGGACCTCTCTCCCGGCCCGGAGTTAGCAAGCCACCCTTTTCCGGTCAAGAACCATCCTCATCCCAGCTACTTCACACTTGGCCACAAATCCACCCAGCAAGAGCTGGAGGTCAGAGTTTGATGAAGCTAGGAGGACCACATCATCCACACACAGCAGAGATGAGATTCTCCTGCCACCAAACTCGACACCCCCCACACCACGGCTGCACTTAAAAATTCTGTCCATAAAGGTAGTAAACAGAACCGGTGACAAAGGGCAGCCCTGGTGGAGTCCAACCCTCACCTGGAACAGGTCCGACTTACTGCCGGCTATGCGGACCAGGCTCACGCTCCTCTGGTACAGGGACTGAATGGCTCTTAGCAAAAGGTCATCCACCCCATACTCCTGGAGCGCCCCCCATAGGGTGCCACTGGGGACATGGTCATAAGCCTTCTCCAAATCCACAAAACACATGTGGATCAGTTGTGCAAACTCCCACGCCCCCTTCCAAGGGTAAAGAGCTGGTCAACAGTTCCACAACCAGGATGAAAACCACACTGCTACTCTTCTATCCGAGATTCAACTATCGATCTGACCCTCCTCTTCAGTACCTTAGAGTAGACCTTTCCAGGGAGGCTAAGGAGTGTGATCCCCCTATAGTTGGAGCACACCCTCTGGTCCCCCTTCATAAAGATGGGGACCACCGCCCCAGTCTGCCACTCCACAGGAACTGCCGCCGATGACCACGCAATGTTGCAAAGACGTGTCAACCATGACAGTCCTACAACATCCACAGCCTTTGAGATACCCAGGATGGATCTCATCCATCCCCGGGGCTCCGCTGCTGTGTAGTTGTTTGACTACTTCATCAGCTTCTGCCCCAGAGATCGGAACGTCCATTCCCAGACCTCCCAGCTATTGTTTTGTATCATATTAAATCTCATTGTGCTATATTGTTTCACATATCACATAGCATTGTGTTAAATCTCCATTAGTAGCTGCTTATGTAACATTAATGTTCTGGATTAACACGATACATATCAGTCGCCCACAGACCGTATACAATTCTAGCAAGCATTGTTTGGTTCACCTGTGCTTTTCTATTGAATCTGCTTTGCTCTTTCATCCCTCACGTTTACACTGTTGAACATCTGACTTTGCACATTCTTTTATTCCCTCTTTCTTCATCCATATATTTCTCTATAAATTGTATACATTTTCTCTGCCTTTGTTTTCAAACTGTGTATTTTAGGTCAGTGTTTGGCCTCACCTTGCTCCTCCACTCATTCCCTTTGCCACTGCTGTTTCTCTCTCTACAAACTGTGTGTATTTTAGTCTGTCTATGGGGAGTCAGGGGTCATTATTAATCTTGCTGGCTCTCCTACCTTCAGGCATAACAGCAGGGCAGCAGCATCACTGTGTTTGCGTGCGTGCGTGCATGTGTGTGTGTGTGTGGCGTGTGTGTGTCTCAGTAAGAGTGAAAGGAGTGGTTGCAAATGAGTCAGTTGCGCTATTCAAGTAAAGATAAGGGAGAACATGTTTAGTGAGGGCAATGTCAATGTTGTATAGGTGGATGCATGTCATTGCATGGTGCACGTGTGTGTGTGCGTGCGTGCGTGCGTGCGTGCGTGCGTGCGTGCGTGCGTGCGTGCGTGTGTGTGTGTGTGTGCGTGTGTGTGTGTGTGTGTGTGTGCGTGCATCAGACAGAAACTGTATTTTGCCATGATAAATCATAAGGGAACGACATCCTTAAGACACGGTTGCACAAGACTGACAGTTCATGAGAAATGAAGGAGAGGCAGCAGGATCGGAGAGGGGGAGATGATGGGGAAACGAACTGAGAGAGAATAAAGAGGAGAGGGGGAGAGTCCCTGTTCCTCCTGAACTCATTAACCACTGTCCTCTCTGCACTCCCACAATGCGAGGCAGCGGCGTGTATCAATAACACCGGTGACAGCACGAAGGGGACAGGTCAGACAAGCAACCGCCATCTCCCTGGCAACCACTGCTATGGCCACCATCACCAGGACAACAATTGCCGAGAGCAAAGAGGGAGAAGGTGGAGGATGGGAGGTGTTCCCCTTCCCCGCTGGCCTGGCTCTCCCCTCCTGCTGCCGTCACAGAGCGAAGGCCACAGCACCTGCTGCTGCTGGATCAGAAGCAGGCTAAATCCTCAGCAGGGCTCCGGCGCAGGATGAGGCAAGAAAAAGCTGACTGATCTTAATTCTGAGGTGAACTGAATGGACGAGGGATTCAGTCTGAGCTGAGGTTGGCAGTATTATGCAATAACTCAAGAGGAGGATGGGAGGAAATCTAAGAGAGATAATAAGAGTCATGGTAGCCAGGGGTGTGAGGCCTATGGATTTCTGGCATAAACCCAAGTTACATCTAACACAAATATGCATCGATTGGGTTCAGTGGCGGCTCCAGACAATTTTGATTGGGGGGGCAATTGGGGGGGGGG